>CM075806.1:58418451-58704139 GCA_037975025.1 Excoecaria agallocha | reverse complement strand
TGCTTAAAGAAGCGGTCCCATCAGTTTTATCACTCCCCCTAGCGGCTAGTATTTTTGAATATGCGCTTGTTTTGTTACTATATTGCACCTGTGGTTCACTGATGAAAGGACCTTTGTTCCTTCTCCTTCCTAATTCCTCATTCGTGGCATCATATCCATAACTCTATGCTGGACTCTGTGGCATCTTGCCTTTGTGGATAGTCTAGATGATGGTTCTTGTGAAATCATCGAGAAGTACCCTCATATCCCTTACTATGACGGGAGTATTATCAGCCCTCCTAGGGGACCTGTGGGTTTCGCTTTGCCTCCTTGCAGGTCTGGAATCCACCTGACCATCTCTGATTCCATCACTTCTTTCTAGCGTCCTATGTTCAGACGATCTTGATCTCGACATGACTCTTAACAAAAGCACCAATTGATAAGGTTTGATTTTCCAAACTCCTCAGTGAGTCAAAGTAAAGGAGATCTAATCGTCACTAGGGACATGCAAAAAGCCTTGCTCGGCCGGTTCGGACTGAAGCACTCCGAAACATAAATTAGTGACTTGAAGATATGAGAATCTTAGAGAGAGGAATGAGTCTTACGATTAGCGTACATGTACCCACTGTTTATTAGGCCATTTATAGAGGGTGTGAAGTATACTCGAGTGTCCAGACAGGGCTATAGAGATGTCAGAATATAAGAGTGACAACATGACAATGAATAGATAAGAGGTATAGGCTTTACTGTATAACGATGAATTGACAAAATAATCGATTCCATGAATCTAATCGGTTTAAATTAGCCGGCTTCTCAAAGTTATTAAGTCATGCGCCAAACATTTTTGAAAATTAAAATTTTTAAGCTTTGAACTCGGGCATCTTTTAGTCCCAGAAAGATAAAAGGAGTGTCATCAATACCCTATTATACTGTCTACAACAACAACTTTACATATATTTACCAAATATTTAAATTTAATTATCAATCAACTACTAGCAATAATAAATATCAGCTATCAGCTAAACCTAACCGATCCTACAATAGGGGTAATTGTAAAATTTGCGGTGCCCTTTCACCACTTTAAAATGACATTAAGTATCTATTTGGTTTAGCTAGAAGAAATAGCTGATAGCCTTTATTTTTCCAACAATTCACTTCAGGTATTCGGTTAGAATTTTCAAACCGGAAGCGGTAACTGTTTATATAATTGAAACGACCACTTTTCAACAAAAACCCAAAATTGGAGCTTTTCAATAAGTTATTATCCATTTATTCTATAAAAAGACAAAATTATCCATTTGTTTAGTTGATGTTCTTCTTTATATGCCATTAACGTAATTCATCATAGAGTTTTTATGCCTTTCTAATTTCAAAACATTAGCTTTTGTTGAAGTATTCGTATTTAATCCATTTGTGTAGCATTTAAATTTTTATATTATATTATATTTTTTGTTAATAACTTAATGATAATAGTCATTTATATAGTATTTTTAGTATGTTTTTAGGTATTTAATTAGGTTAATTTTGTGTTAATTAGGTTTAATTTGAGTTTAATTTGTTAGTTTTATGTTTTTGGAGTTAATTGTAAATTTTGGTTGATTTTCAGGGTTAATTTGACATAAAAGGACTTAAAGTGTAAAAAGGGCAAAGTTTAGGGCCAAAAGTGCAAATATGAAGAATTGATGTAAGACAAGTTGACGTCCAGGCCAGAGCCCTGAGACGTGACCACGTGAGTTCATTGAAGAGTCTCACACGTGGCCACGTGAAGAACAAAGCTAGTAGAGACGTGGCCATGTGAGAAGAAATAAAGAAGAGCAAGAAGAAAACCCATGGCCACGTGATTTTCTTCAAACAACAACACATGGCCACGTGTGAATTAACACTAGGGAACACATGGCCACGTGATGAAGACTCCCATGAAGCGAAGGATTCCGATTTTTCCAATTCAAGAAGGATTCTTCTCCTACTCCAATTTGGGAAGTTTAGAAGGCTTCTACAACATATTTTGCCTATAAATAGACAACTCTAACACCAAAGAAAGAGGGAATGAAGGCTTAGAAGAGATTAATTGCTTTAGTTTTAGTTTTACTTGTTTTTTCTAGTTTTTCTGTTTTTAGTTTTTCTTTCAATTTTGTTTTAATCTTTCAACTTTGTTTTAGTTTTTAATTATGTTTAAGAAGTAGTTTTTCTTCTTTTGCTAATGGATTCTTGAAATCTTATATTTTCATTGTTATGACTTTGTTTTGAGCTTAATTTCAATATCGGTTGATTATTTCTTGGTTTTAAGCATATTCTTATCCTTGATTGTGTTGAGATTGGTTGTTGGTTTATTGAATAAATAACTAAGAGTTGGTTTTGACATAGTTAATGATTTGTATGTTCTTGGATTAACTCTTTAATGTTTATGCATGATTATTATCCGAAATATGAAATGATTATGTGTGAATTTTATTGATTAATACTAAGAGAGGAGGAACCAAGAATAAATTGGAATTGACTCACTTGAGAAAGGCTTCAATGAATATTTAGGAAGTTAAAACTAGATTTTCATGCTAAGTATTAGATTTGTCTATGAGTTTAATACTAAGAATGATATACTTGAATAAAGATATCTTGCTTTACTACTAGTTTTTCCATAATCACTGGTGTTTCTATTGAATTTAAGTCATCACAATGAAAGTTAAGGTGGATAGTTTCCTTAGCATGAGAATTCCAGTTATTGTTTTGTTTTTAATTCATGTTTTAGCTTTTGTTTTGTTTAATTGTTTATTTTGTTTAATTTTTGCTTCCAAATCAAAAACATTTGGGAAACAATCTCGGATTAATTTAATTCATACATAGATATTATTCTTAGCAATCCATGTTCCCTTGGGTACGATATTTTGGGATCTTAATCTATATTTCCCTATATTACTAGCCGATCTAGTTAACACTTGCTAGACACCGGTCACTTAATATGGTATAAAAAGATATTATTACATTAAAAACCGATACCCATATAAGTAATTAAAGAATATATCAACAATAATTTTATATAAGTTTATGAACATGGTTACGGTTAGAAAAGAATCCCAACATTAATGTTTTCAACAGGTGGAAAATTTGTGATAATTGAGCAACTTATTCAGGATAATCTAAGTTCAGATAGTTAAGCAACTCAACGATCATAAACATTAATAGGCAAGCAATACAAGCATTACATATTAATATATGAATGGTTATGACCGTTGCCTAAAATCTATAACCCTATCCATTAATAACATATCAGAGAACATTATATAATGCCTCTCAAGTATGCTCTCATCTTCAACCTAATTTTTTTTATTTAGAGTGACTTTTTTTACTGACTTAACTTTTGAAATATTTGTACCAAAAATTTGCGAGATACCTTGTGTTGTCAGATAACCAGAGGAGCTTGACAAAACGAACTCTTATCAAATAATGACAATAATAATAATGAAAATATATCACCAAATTCTTAAACTTTTTGAGTTTTTGCTATTAAATCCTTATATTTTTATTTTGTAACATTAAGTTCTGATTTTTTTTTTGGATTATTTTTTATATTATTTAGAAATTTGGTATAATAGTAAAAATATTTAGGTATATGGTGTGTTAAAAAACGGCAACCTGGATTGTCGTTTTCTGACAAGTGGAACCCACAGTGGTGAGATGACATTTTGCACAAAAAAGGGCAATAGAAGGTGTCGTTTTTCACTGTTGAAAAATGACATCGTTCCATTGGGTTGGGGGGCACGGTCCAAGATGGCACAAGAGCTAGCCATTCTTTCAAAACCGAAACGGCATTGTTTAAGCGAAGGAAGGCACTCGGATTTGAGTAATTAGTGGCGGGGCCTGCCTGTTAGAAAACGGCACTGACAATTGCCGTTTTCTATCAATTTTTTTTCAATTAAAATGTAGTAGGTTCATAGAAATTACTGTGCACTGCAGAGCACATAGTAATTCTCATGCCCTACAGTAGAAACATGGAAAACTGTTGAATAATAATTTTTTTTAAGGCTTTATATATAAAAGGCAAATAATGGTATTGTAGTAATTTTGCCATTTCGATCCATTCTCTGGGTAGTTTCATTTTACTTTTTTCTCTCAAATAATGCTAGAATTTGCTTGAAGATTCATAACTCTGTAGAAGATTTGCTTGAAAATTAAAAAAGGTAATTTATGTGAGTATATTTTAATTTAATTTTTTTAATCACATCTTAGTTATTGATTAAATTAATTAGTAAATTTTTTTCATTATTAATATTGTAGGTGGTATAAAGCTTGGAATATAATATTGTCAATATTTTTGAAGTAAGTTATTGTTATTTGATATTATTTATTTTTAGATAATTAATATAATTACGATAATAATATGAAAGCTGAAAATTAAAATAATTAATTCGTATATGTAATTTTATGATTTATTGTTAAAAATTACAATCGTGATTATTTGTAAATAAATTAGTGGTTTAAATTTATTTACTTAATTTTTTTTATATTGTTGTAATTAGACATGGAAATTTTGTTGACTTTAGAAAACAAACATAATATTATATAAAACCTTAAAAAAATTAAGAAAAAATAACTATATAAATATATATAGAAAGAGCATATAATAATATATTTATCAAAATTAAGTATTGTAATAATGAAAAATATATAGATTACAAGATTTTAAAAGTGAAAAAAAATATATAATTTTTGCAAGTAGTAAAAAAAAATTGTTTGTTATGTGAATAAATATTAAAAAATTTTGAGAGGATTTATTGATGACGAAAGTAGTAAATTGATGCATTAATAATGTAAATATGTACATAAAATGTAGAAATTAAAAAATGTCAATTCCAGCAACGTTTTTAATTCATACTGGAGGACAATCAATATAGGACATAGCTGGTTACCATTATGATACTTCAAGTTCCTCAGAAAGATCGAGGCGATAAAAATCCAAAAACAAACCGACATTTTCAGAACTTGTTCATAAGATATCAGTTAAATTAGATTTAGCTACGGATGTAGGGGTAAGTCGAGTGATATATAAATGTCTTATTATCAACCAGGGGTCAATGTCATGGGTGCCTATGGACTTAATTGATGACGATTACATTGATCAAATTTATGAAAATTTTGTTGCATTTCGTGGATATACTATTGCAGAAATAATTGTTGAGACTGAAAAATTATTATTGAAGAAGAACAAAATGTGGTGAGTAATGTTAATCAGATGAGTATGGACGTAGGCAAGTATGTGATGTTGATGACAGAAATATTGTTGGTGATGAGTCAAATTTAGCAAGTCAAAGTCAGCTTGATTTTGGTACAAAGTTTGAGGATGAACAACATTGTCAAGGGGTTGACGATTTGGAAACTGTAGAAGCAAGTCCAATCAGAGAGTTTAGGAAGCAAACTGAAATGAATTTTGCATTATGTTCTAGCTTTGATCGTACGAATGTTGGATGCAACGATAAAAATGTTGCAAATAATAGGTATATTTCTCCAAATTTTGATCCATATGAGGATGATGAAGACATAGACTTGAATGATGTTGGTAAGGAAACCGCTATAGACACGGATGATAACTTTGTTCCAAACAGTCCAATCCATGTGAATGAAGGACTTTAGAATTTGCAAATGAATGATATTAGAGTTGATGTAGGTGATCAATGTAATATTTCACAATTTTACTTTCCATATGTGCATCACACATATGTTAATTTTGCTGAAGCTCAAATTAGCATGTCTAGCAATTTGCCAATGTTAAGACGGGACGGTGTTTCAGAGTTATGCGAAGCCCTGGCATTCACATCAAAAGATGAAGTTAAGGCTTGTGTTAAGAGATTTTCGATTCAGAATAATGTGGCATCTTTCTCGCACGCTGTAGATACTGGCTGTCAGTAGAGAGTTAGAGATATGAAAAAAATGACATCTCCTTATTGGTTTGTTAGCGTGTACAAAGGTTCCCATAGTTGTACAACGCCATTGGTATCTCAACAACATAAACAGCTAGATAGCCAAATTATATATGATTGTATATTGGAGATGGTTAGTGCAGCTCCTGATTTGAAAGTTAACGTAATAATGACTGACATCAGGAGTCATTTCAACTATGATGTTTCATACAGCAAGGCTTGGTATGCGAAGACCAAGGCATTGGAGGAGATATTTGTCAATTATGAGGCTTTATATGGGAAGTTGCCTAATTATCTTAAAGCTAAGGAGTTATACAATCCCGAATTTGTATATGAATTTGTTATTGATGATAGTATACAATCAAATTGTAAGCAATTCAAGAGGCTCTTCTGGGCATTTAAGCCATGTAGTGATGGACTACCACGTTGTAAACCAGTATTGCTAATTGATGGTATGGTTATGACAGGAAAGTTTCATCAGACTCTTTTGATAGCAAATCCTATTGATGGAAATAATTACTTATATCCAGTTGTGTTTGTAGTTGTTGAAGGTGAGAATAAGTCTAGTTAGGGGTGGTTTATGACTTGTATTAGGAAGTTTGTTACTAAACAAGTGGGTATAACTGTTATTTCTGATTGGCATACGGGTATGCTGGCCTTATTTCGTGATGATAACAGTGGTTGGAAGGAGCCATTAGCTTTTCATCGGTACTGTCTATACCACTTCATTAGCAATTAGAGTACCGCGCATAGAAATCTAAAAATTAAGGACATGCTATATAAGGCCAGTACGTGAAAATTCTTTAATTAAATATGTAATTTAATTTATTTTAAATGTTAAACGTTGTAATATTTACTTTTTTAGGTTCAAGTTAAATTTGTTGACAGGAAACAACTTCTAACCCCAGAAGTTTACAAAAAGAATGGAGGAGATTAAGGAACTTGATGTTGACTTTGTAACACCCTTATCAAAACAGTCTTTTCTGATACGAAACTTAACGGTAACCAGTAAATTTTTTTTCCAAACTTCAATAACTGTCGAAATAATTTCTATACCATTAATTTGTTCACTCTTAAATTTATAACTATTTAAATTATTAAATTATTATTCGGTTTATAAAATTTCAACAGCACAACAGCTGGAATTTACTAGCCTCCTGAAAAAAAAAATCCAAACAATTCATACAGCCTCTCAAAGGCACAACAAGTCATATTAAATAGTAATATATATTTTAAACCAATCAATTACAAATCAATGACAGTCAGTTACAAATCACTTAATGTCATTATATAGACATAATCATATTTGTTATTCATACACACATTTACTAAAATACAGTTCAGATATGACTCTCAATATCTAAGTATATACATGCCACAAATACTAAAAATAAAACTACGACTAACTTTTCTTCATCCTCGAATCTTGCTTCTCCATGTACCGAACTCCCACAACTCCTCAGAACCTGCACGCAGTAAACACTACGTGCTGAGCACTAGAAATGCTTAATGGTGACTACTAATCCTAAAATTTTTCAATTAAAGCATAATTACGTATATTATGCATGCATTTATTTATATATTATAAGCAATTACTTTTAATTCTTAAAGTACTATTTTCATTATTTACCAATATTTTTGATAATCGTTTTACTCTGATCTTATACTTTTCAAATTACTTTACTCTAATTTCATTGTGAATGCTTTCGTATTGACTTTTTGACTAATTAACGTATTACAATTTTTAAGACTTTTAACTTTTAATGCAAAGTGATATGGATACTTGGAAACACTTTGCATACAAATCATTTTACTGTTTATTTAGCTTTTACCTTCGGAATTCTATTACTTGGACATATTTTTACACTTAATTATAGTATTATCATTTTTGAACTTTAACTACATAATTAGTACAATTTTTCGAATTTCTCATTTTTCAAAATAATAACTGGTACATAACATACCAATTATTATTCATGGATCTTTTCATATAACTTTTCATTTCAATTATTTTTCTTTACAAAGATTTATTTTTATACTGGATAAATACTAATTATCATATTATTCTTATAAAATATTTTCTATTCATTTTTGCTTCTTTAATTATAAACATTTGGGAAAAATTTCAGTTTATGAAATCCTCATTTAAGTCCTTATGAAATCATAATTATGAAATCATGAAATTTAGTCACATTTAATTATGAAATTAAGCTTATGAAAAATTTCATTTAAGTCCTTATTTAATAAAATCCTCGTTTATGAACAATTTAGTCATAATTTTGACTATTTTACTTATTATAGTCAATTTTTTATTCATATACTTTTTATTTACACTTTTTAGGGAAATTACTATTTAATCCCTAAACTTTTATTTTCTTTCATTTAGGTCATTTTCCATTTTCATTTGTCACTTTTCATTTTCTTTCATACTTTTAAACATTAAATCAATATTATTAACTTTCTATATCCCTAGTACAGATCCGGCAGAAAACTTCAAACTGGATACACGGAACGTGAACCATATTGGCCCACGACTGAAAAGAAATGATTTTCAAGGAACCATTTCACAGAAAACATTTTCATTTCATTTTCACTTCATTTTCACTGAAAACACTGTAGCTATGGAGATCAATGATCCCAACCATAGCAAAGCAATTCGCCATGACTTACACCGCTGGAGTAATGTCCCTATAACTAGCCAATTATATCCTGACTAGTTTATACTGCCTGACTATTTCTAAGGGCAACAATAATCATTTACATTTTTTTCTTTTGCTTAAAATAGTATATTTTTGTCAATCGCACTCTTTTAGTGTTATTGATTATACTGTAACTTTTTCTTTCCGTTTATTTTATCTTTTTAATTTCTTTGTATTTTCGATCACTTTTTATAAATCATTTTACAATAATTCAATCGGAACTTTTTATGTTTTTCGGACATATAACTTTTCAAATCACTTACTTGTAGCTGAATATTCTTTTAATACTTTTATACCTTGATGAATTATATTGTTAGAACTCTCTATTGCTTATTTTATATATATATATAACACTTTTTGAATTTTTTTCAATAATTCGATAATTGACTTTTTAACAATTTTTACTCTTTTCCAATTCAAAAATTTAGTTATTCGGATATGTCATCCTTTATTCGGTTGGTGAATTATTTTATAATAATTCACCCATTTAATATATATATATATATATATATATATATATATATATATATATTATAGATTAGTTTATTTTGATAAATTAGTCCATCATTTGTTTTACAAATTTTTGAACAATTATGAATTATATTATTATAATTCACTGTCATCATTTTTTTTCTTTGAAATTGCAGTAATTAGCTTTTTCTTTTCTTTTTATACGGAAGTAACTTAAATCACATTAATTTGCCATTGCTTACTTGTTTATTGAATTATTTCTCAATAATTCAATATTTTTAATTAAACATATTCCATACTATATTTCAAAATATTCTAATAATTCATATAAATTTCTTAATAATTTATATGCATATTTTTGTACAATGCCTATTATTTTCACTTCTATTATGTATTATTTTGCAATAATTTTTCATTCAAACTTAGTATACACACCAATATTAAATTTACAAATTTCTCTAATAATTTTCATATTTTATTTAAAAAATTCATGGACAATTTATCTTTAGGCCTATTACCATTTTAAGGCAAAATTAACAACAATTCACAAATTTTATTAATTTTATCATTTAATAAATATTACACAAATATTCAATTAATTCCAATAAATTCTAATATGATTTAAGGATGCATTATTTCATGATCCCTATCAAATTTAAGCTCAATTTCATAACATTTAATTTATTTCATTTACAAGGAAATTTCTTTAGCTCATGTACAAATTTTCCAATTAAATTTCCTTAATTTAATTTCTACATTCTAATATACTCAATAAAGATCTAATTAAACAATTTTAACATCAATTTCAAAATTTATACAATAATTCAATTTGTTTTCCCTTAACAATTTTAAAGGAAAAATTCATTAAATTTAAGAAAAATTAAACGATTTCGTAGTCACATACCTTAACGGTCAATTTTGCTTCGATTTAGATAATTTCTTGCTCGCCAGACCGGTCGCCGGAGCATCATTGGAGGCTCGTCGGTGACAATCCGTCACTGCCACCTTGTAGCTCGAGATCCCTTTGTTCATTTTTCGGTGGTCACGCGCCCAAATTCTTCCTTGGTTGGCCAAAATCTTTACTTGAATAACCTGCCAAACCCATTTCCGATATATCGATCGCCGGCATTTGAAGAGCGATGGAATAGACAGAAAGACTTGCCTCGTCGTCGGGAGTTGATCGGTGGTGGTGGTGTCCCCGTCCACCGCCTTGATTTGCTGGAATGAAGAAAAAACCATTTAAAACAAAAATAGAAAAACTCGACGATCGGACCACCATAATGGAGACCGGAAGCCAGTGAGAGGGAGAGGGCATGCCGCTCGTCGCCATCACGGTGGTGGCCAGCATGAGGGGCGGCCGGCAACCCTCCCTTTCTCTCTTCTTCTCTTTCTCTTTTTCTTTCTTTCTCTTCTTAGTGGTCGGTGACCACTGCTTCCCATTTCATTTCTTTTCTTTTTTTTTTCTATTCTTTTGTTTTCACGTCATTTGTTTCTTTATTTCCTTTGTTTTGTAAGATGGTGGCCACTGGCCACAATCAATTGTTGACTTCTTTTTTTTTTACATATATTTTTATTTATCTAAAATTTTACTATTTTGGTCCCTAAAACTGTTGCTATTACTTTCAAAGCTCCTATTCACATTAAATCAATTTCATAATTTTTATCATATCAAATATAAGTGGGACACAAATTTTCGACTCAATCGGAGTCCGTTATCGATCTGATTTAAATTTATCAGTCTAATTCGACAACTACCTGTGTCACCAAAAAATTCAATTTTTATCACCAAAATATTCTACATAAAATTTAAGGTAGACTTGCAAAATTTGGCAATATTCAAAGTCCATTTACTATTTTTAAAAAATTATACAAATTAAATCATTTTCCCTATTAAGGAAATTGACTCACTAGCTTTTTCATATTTTTAACCTTTCGAGGTCTATTTGACCTCGGTTTTACTTCAAATTTCAATTCCGGACTCACCATGACCCATAATTTTTGATAGTCCAATAAAATATTTTTAACTTTCGGGTGCACTTTTTGGCCAGAAAAATACTATTCACTGTCGAAAAATACTATTCACAGCTAATCCGGTGTTGTGGCCATTACAGACTTATATAACTGGGCAATGCAGAACTCTTTAGATAAGTAGACGTTGTCTCAAGATAACGGTCATAGATATGATAATGCTACAACCAATATTATAGAGAGTGTAAATAGTGCATTAAAAAGTATTTGATTGATGCCTATTTGTACTGTAGTTGAGTACGTGTTTGCACGGTTGGTTAAATTTTTTGATGATAGAAGAATCATGTATAGATCTCAAATAGCTACAGGTAGTTGATACACACAAAAATGTATAGAAGAGATGGCTAGGCGTGCACAAAAAGCTAATGGCCACAGAGTTGACAGTTTTGATCAACGTATAGGATTGTTCACAGTCAAGATGAAAAATTAAAAAAGCAAGCGAAAAAGAAATAACACGCAATCTGTTAATTTGGATTGTCGTACATGTGAATATAGAAAGTTCCAAGGGACTAAAATGCCTTGTTCGCATGTCATTGCAACAGGTATGCATGTACGTGTTGACATGTGGAGATATGTGGACAAGTGCTATAAGCTATCTTAGGCATTGAGTTGTTATAATTCCTTTTTCCAGCCTCTTGGACATCGTGATTATTGGGAGCCATATGTCGAGCCAAATTTGGTTCCAAACCCAAAGCTTATAAGGAAAAAAGGGAGGCCTCGAACCTCTAGATATCACAATGAAATGGACAGAAGAGACCGTATCAGGCCTAACCAATGTGCACTCTATAGAAATGAGGGTCATGATAGGAAGATATGTCCAAATTTAGTCGGTCCATCTGAGTACACCACATTATATCCATGAAATTGTATATGTTATCGGTACTTGTATGTATATGTTCAATGAATTTTATGTGGTATAATTTTTTAAGTGTTAAATAATAAAAATTAACTAATGGCTATTTTTCCGCACTTAACTAATTACATAATATCATATTTTGGCAACAAAAAGTTTGCTAAGTCTTTGATATCAATTACTAATTTTTATCAATTCACTAATTAAATAACATTAAAATTTGGCTTAATTACTATGCTACTAATTTCATTTCAATTAACTAATTACTAGTTTTAATCAATTCACTAATTAAACAATATAATATTTTGGCTTCAATATTTTTGCTATGAAAATTGATATGAATTAACTAATTAGTAGTTTGTATTAATTAACTTAATAAATAATATCATATTTAGCATTTTAATTAAAACAATTGATAGAAAATGGCAACTGTCAGTGTCATTTTTTGACAGGCAGGCACCACCACCAATTACTCAAATCTGTGTCCCCTCATTCGCCTAAATGATGCCATTTCAGTTTTGAAAAAATGGCTAGCTCCTATGCCATTTTGGATCGTGCCCCCTAACCCAACGAAATGACGTCGTTTTCCAACAGTGAAAAATGGTGCCTTCAATTGCCCTTTCTGTGCAAAATGTCACCTCACCACTATGGGCCTCACTTGTTAGAAAATGACGACCTAGGTTTCCTTTTTTTTAACACACCATTACCCTAAGTATTTTTACTATTACACCAAATTTCTAAATAATTTCAAAAATAACCCCAAAAATAAAAAATCCTAAGTCCTACCTCATCATTTCATGTGTCTTTGTATTTGTATCTCAACCTCAATTGATGTGTTGTAATTAACATTTTTATAAATTTGAGGTTGAAATACCAATAAAAATGCTGGTTAACTTAAAATTGAAAGAAATCCAAGTGCACACCAAATTGAGATTTAAATGAAAATACTAAACCTGTGTCAAATGGTATATACAATTTAATTTTATGATTTCCGTTCATTAAGGATTTATTATGTAAACAAATAAAAATTTAGGTTTAATATTGTAAAATAAAAATATAAGGGTTCAATTGCAAAAAGTCAAAAAAATTGACAAGCTTAATAATAATAATAATCCATATTGAAGATGCGAAAGTTGAATTCTTTAGGTATATGTGCATACATTACAAATATGCTTAAAGAACAATTACAATATAGAATAAGCAATTTATCACAGTTGAAACAAGGACTTTATTTGACCAGTTATATGTGATAACAATTCAAATTTTTGGATTATTATCTGGGTCAAATTTGAATGACATCGCTCTTTAAAGTTACTTGAGTGCCTGAAAACATAAAATTTCGGTGGAGTTTTTGACAAGGAAAAGATCTAACAGTCAAGTTAGTGTGATGTTTTAAAAAATGATTATGAGAGTAAAAATTAGTTAAGAGAGAGAGAAATACCTGATATCCAATCTATTTATAAGGATGTGGATTCTATTTTAGTTAAGATTCACTTTTCTAGTTAGGAGGTATTCTTATCATTAACACGAAACCCATTAAGGAAGACATCCCATCTAATCAGGAAACTAACTTAAGACTCTTGAATAAGAATTCTACCCACTTTGGGTAACTAAGAGTCCTTATCTAGTAATGGCCTACTTAGTAAAATATTAGATGATTCCAAAGATTTGTCATCATCCTCCATATCAATAACATAAAAATTAGCAAGAAAAATCAGACCATTGACCTGAACTAACACATCTTCTAACAATCCCTCAGGATAAACAATTGATCAATTTACTAATTGAATAACTATTTCTGTTTTTTCTAAAGGTCCAGCATTTAAAGAGGCATAAATAAACTTAGGCATGACATTTATAGATGCACCTAAATCACACTTAGCTCTCTTAATACTTAAATTACCAATTTTACAGGAGATAGCAAACATACATTTATCTTTGCATTTTTTAGACATTTTTCTTTGGATAACAGAAGAAACATTTTTATTCACAGTAATTTTCTCATATCTAACCTATTTTTCTTGTTAGTACAAAGTTTTTTGAGAAATTTCGCATATTTAGGTATTTGTTTAATAGCATCAATTAAAAAAAATATTTACCTCAACCTTGCCAAAAGTCTCAACGATGTCTTTTTCCTCTTTTTCCTTTTTTGATTTAGCTAACCTTTTAGGAAATTGGGGTTGTACAACTAAAACAGGGGGTTGTTTTGAATTTTTACTTGTGTGTTGTTCTTTTTGCTCAACTTCTATCTCATTCTCCACTTTCCTTGTCTTTTTCTGATTATCTTCCTTCGGCAGGGGCTATTCCAGCTCTTTCTCACTCCTTAGAACAATTGCACTTGCATTTTTCCTCGGGTTCTTTATGATTTATAAGGGCAACCATCATTGGGACTCTATTCTATTCAAAGATTGTGCTATTTGGCTCATTTGTTTTTCCAAGTTTTAAAACCTTGAATCTATTTTCTCTACATGCTACTGAAGATCTTTCACATTAGTTGCTAAAGAATGAATAATGTCCTCGAGAGACATACCTTACATAGGAGTTGGTTGGAGGGATTGTTATGGTGACCTTGGGTGGAATTGTTGCTATGAATTTTGCTACCTTACTTCATAACTGAAGTTGGGATGGTCACGCCACCCCAGATTATATGTATTCGAATATGTATCATACTTTTTATGGGGTTGTCTAGCAAATCCACCTAGTGCGTTCATCTGTTCTTGTGAGTCATCTTGCAGTGTGGGGCATGTATCAATAATATGTCCAGTATAGGCACATATTCCACACACTTGAACTTGAAAAATTTTACTTACAACCATATTTTGCACAAGAAGAGTTAGATTATTAAGTTTTTCTTCAAGAGAAAAAGATTGTACCTCATTTACTCTTTGTAAAGGGTTTTGATATCTCCCAAATTGTTGAAATTTGGCTACCATATTCTGGATCAATTCCCAAGCTTGTGTAGGAGTTTTGTTATTGAGGCTTCCACCACTTGCTGCATCAATCATTTTTCTCTCCATACTCAACATTCTCTCATAAAAAATATTGAATAAGGGACTAATCTGTTATGCCATGTTAGGGACAACTTGTACATAACCTTTTGAACATTTCCCAATAATCATGAAGTGACTTTACATCTTTTTGTCCAATCCCACTAATTTCTCTTTGAATTACAGCAGCTCTAGATGCTAAAAAAAATTTATGTAAGAACAATCTTACCATATCAGTCTATGTTGTGATAGTTTTAAATGATAAATTAAATAACCAGTCCTTTTCTGAGTTGGCTAAGGAGAAAGGAAAGGCCCTCAATTTCACTTATTCCTCGGTAACTCCATGTGGCTTCATTCTAGAGCAAACGATGTGGAATTCCTTTAGATGCTTGTGAGGATCTTTATTCTCCAAGCAACGAAAAGTGGGCAGTTGATGAATCAACCCCGATTTCAGCTCAAAAGCAGTGTCCACTGCTGGGTATGTAATGCACAAGGGCTGCTAGTCCAATGGTGGTGCATATAACTCCCTTAAAGTTCTTTTTGCCATCTTTTTCTCTTCTATTTCAGTCGAAAATTCAATAAAATCAGCTACCTTTTCTTCTTACTACTATTTGGAAGAAATTCCAACAAGTTCTTTGCATATATTTGTCTCCTTTCTTAGTCTCCGGGTTATTTTCTCTATTTTTGAATCAAATAAAAGTTCTCTCGAAATTTCAGACCTGGTCATTAACAAATTAAATTAAATTAGACTAGTCCCCAACAACAGTACCAAAATTTAATGGGTGTCGAAGTCACTAAAAGTAAATACCAAACTTATCCTAAACAAATAAATTGCAAATAAGTCAAAAAAGGATCGAATCCACAAAGACTAGAACTAAAATCATTCTAAACAACCAAGTCTTTAACAAATAAAAATAAAAGGAAAATTTTTGTAAACTAAGAATTAAAAATAATGAACTAAAACAAATAAATAAATATGCATAAAATTAATTAAGAAAAGTTCGAAGGATGATAAATTCCAATTAAAGACAATCGCAGCACAAGATTCAATCAACTGATCATTGATGAAGAAATAGTTCTTAAAATCAAATAATGGACCAGTTATAGCCATCGGCTTCACGCCCTAACCTAATCTTTTCGTATTAATGAATTAACCAAGTAAAATTGTAATTAATTCCTAGCCAATAAACAACCTTTTAACAAGCGAAAGAATTAAATTTATTAACAGTATTGAGAATTAGAAAGACCTGACTTAAGCCAACTGATCTACAAGCGAGATCAATTTAGACCAAATCATATATTTACTCAATATAACAGTCCATGTGAGGAAGCTACATTGATCGCTATTTATTATTGACTTTACTAAATAATTACGGATCTAGCAAATTCAATTAGCAATATATTACTTAATTAAACGCACAATGAGCTCAAATTGCACATCTAATAAATAATAATCAAGATATAGTTTTCCTAATCCACAATAAATAACATGAACATTGAATGAAAATAAGAATAAAAATTAAGCACAATA
Organism: Excoecaria agallocha; assembly: GCA_037975025.1. Lineage (NCBI taxonomy): Eukaryota > Viridiplantae > Streptophyta > Magnoliopsida > Malpighiales > Euphorbiaceae > Excoecaria > Excoecaria agallocha. The sequence continues at coordinate 58,687,679 of CM075806.1, read as the reverse complement.
ATTTCACAGTGAAAGAAATCCTGGCCTTGAATTAATCTTTAACTGAAAATAATAATTTAGCCACTCATGGCTATAAAAAATTCACAAAGTAAAAATTAAAAACTAAGAACTATTTCATGTTATAGAGATGGAGTTACAGAGATTGCTGGAGGAAGAAGATGATCAAATATGATCTTTTCACTGTTAATTGATATGCCTTAAGCCAAATATTTAGTCCTTTTTGTAATGTCACATTTCATTATATAAAATTGAATTTTCTTCATGTTATTATATTGTTGGCATGTTACACTATAATAATATTTGTAAATAACAATCTAATGTTATTTTGACTATCCCTAGCCATTAGGGGTGTGCATCGGTCGGGTTCGAGTGAATCCGACCCGAACCCGATTAACCCGAAATTTTTATATTTTTCTCACCCAACCCTACCCTATATAAATATCGAGATCCTACCCGATTAACCTACTTTTTTTGGGTCCCGACCCGAATAACCCGAATTTTATTTTTTTAATTTACATATTTAAATTAAAATCCTAAATTAATACAAATAAATAATATTAAATGTCATAAAAATATTTTAAAAATACAACAAACTAACAATTTTAAAATTACATTAAATATATATTATATATTAATTAATATTGTAGAGAAATTAGTTTTTTTAATTTATATATTTAAAAAATTGGGTTGTTCGGTCGGGTTCGGATTAATCGGGTTTTCAACCGACCCGATCCCGAAATATACCTAATATCAAAAATCGAACCAACCCTATTAAACCAATTAACCCTACCCGAATTGGTCGGTTTGATTCAGGTTGGTTGGGTTGATTGAGTCGGTTCGGTTTTTGCACACCCCTACTAGCCATTTATCATTAAATGAATAATGATAAATAAAGACTAGTATAAGTTTGATTGATAATCATGGGATGATTATATATGGTGATATGAATTAAACTTATAAGTACTTGTTAAAGAATAGAGTACTAGATAGACCCGCTATGAGATACTACATGGGTTAATGTCATTAGTGATCTCATAATAGTTATGTTATCGATCCTTACACTTGAGATTATCACAGTATCCTACATGACGAACATTATATTTTGATATAATCAAATATTATCTTTAATCAGATAATCATAAAGGTTGTGATTGGACATAATGAGAATCATGTAGAGGATAATGAATAATTAAGAAGGAATTTGTCCCTCTCTTATGAGAGAGACATCTATTGGGCCCATCGATAAGTAGGACTGAGAAATATATGGTTGTGCTCAAATGAATTGATGGAGGGATCAATATTATTTGATATTATCAGTCTACATAGTAATCGAGAAATTATATATTTAGACTATATAAGTTTGACATGGACCATGACTTATGTCCAAACTAAATATTGTGAGACAAAGGGATTATAACATGTTCTATTAGGTTAAAATCGAATTATCGATATTCATATTATTTGGATAGTTATAATGTCTTGCTAGAGGCCGCTTATGACTTGTAGGCCCATGATGGAATTGGGGCCCACTGTCAATATAATATGAACCTATTAGATCGTACACATAGAATGTGATGAATAGACTAAGGGTTAATTTAGGCATTTCGAATTTTATTTTGTGAAAAATTAAAATTTCAAATAAAAAATAATAATAATATTTAAGATTAATATTATTATTCTGATTTTAAATAAGAAATAAAGTATTTCTTATTTTAATAAGAAATGTGGGCCCGAAATTTTATCTCTCTAAATTAGGGTTAGGTTAACTATATATATAGTGATATGTATAGTTCAACCCTAATTTAAGCATACAAAAAGGAGAGTGGCATCCATCAATTAAAAAGAGAAAAAAAAAATTATTTTATTTTATAACTTTGAGAAAGAGAGAAAATATACTCTAGCCGCCAAGGAAGGGAGCTAGCACCCCAAGAGATTCTGTTCATCACATTCGCATGTGGATATCGATAGAGGGCGTTGTTTTGCATGAGGTTACACCTATAAATTCGATTTATCTGTGCTTTAAGAGGTTGGTAATTGGTATACTATTTTTATTGAATCAATTAGATCACTTAGATCCGTGGTGGATTTCTATTTTTCGCTGCAATTTTTTTTTTAATTTTATTTCAAAATCCAACAGTGGTAACAAAGCCACTTGCGAGCTCAATTGATTCAATTATCATATTTTGTATGTATGTGATGTGTACAAATTTGATTTTATGTGATATGAACATTTACATGATGAGTTAATAACTGTTATAATTGTTTATATTAATATGTTTATATGAGATATGAACGAAATTAATCTATTTATATAAGATATAAATGTAATTAATCGATTGATGTTTATGATATAATGTATATAGGCTGTGAAATTGATAGATGTTAATATGATTAACATGTGTGTGTTAATTCCATTTTAACATGATTAAATGAATTATCATGATATTAAATGTGTAATCAGTATTTAATTAAATTCGGTGGTATTCTGTGTTGATCCTATGAATATTTAATGTGATTAAACAATTGCTGATATGATCAGCAAATCTGCAGAATAGCGAGAATGCCGTATTATCTAATCATGGAGCCTAAGTGTCTAGTGTGTCTTAATCTTGAGGATTCATGAATTTAGGGGATAGCTCTTACGCTCACCACACCAAATGATAACAGTTTGGATTTTCAAATAGTTACTTGGGTCAAACTTGAATGGAACTGCCCTATGCATCTACTTAAGTGCTTGAAAATAGAGAACTCTGGCTGGATTTTCGACGAGGGGAAGCTAAGACGGTCAAGTCAGTGTGATGTTTCAAAGAACAATTATGAGAGTAAAAATTAGCCAATGGAGAGAGAAATATCTGATATCCAGCCTATTTATAATGATGCAAATCCTATTTTAGTTAGAATTCAATTGTCTAGTTAGGAGGGATTCCTATCGTTAGCAGGAAATCCATTAAAGAAGACATCTCATCTAATAAAAAAACTAGGCTAAACCTCTTGAATAGGAATTGTACCCACTTTGGGTAACTAAGAGCCCTTATCCGGGTATAAATTTCGAAAATGACTTCACCTGTGTACTAGTTTGGATTCAGGATAAACCAAGCAATTGATGGTCAAACTACTCGAAAGAGGCCAACTAGACAGTCTGGTTATCAATACAGTATATGGTATATGGTTCCTAAACTTATATCAACTAACTCTAAAGTTAAAAAAAAAAAAATTAATAATGATAAATATTTGAATTGAGACTTTTTTTTTGAATGAGAGTAGATAACAGACCTCCATGCTAGCATTACATGTAGGACACAAACTAATGTATGGCAACCTATGGTAGCAACAAGTTAAGGAAAAAGCCATGTCAATAGTACATGTTGCATCTAATATGGCAAAAAAAAAAAATATATTTCATGTTTTATGTCAGTTTGAGTGCATGATATTTGTCTGGGTGCTAACATAGGTTGCAATGTGTCGATATATGCCTTATGTGTATATTGGCAGGTCAGAAATTCATTATTTACATTGCTTTTTCCCAGTAAAAATTAATTTTGTTCATAAATTTCAATTTACATATTTTATTGTTGTATAATTTATTAATAATTTTAGTGTTAATTGGTCAAATACAATTACGTTTTGTAGAATTAACCCGACTAATGGTATTCTATCAACATATGACATCTATATTCTATAATAGACTGAAATAACATTTTATCATAGATTAGAAAAACTATTCTATAGTTTCCTTTACATCTTTTTGCATTATTGATTAAAAGTAATTTTATCTAATATCGCAGTTTTGCAACCTAGATGAGCTACGTGCACGACAACATCTATATGTGCTGAAATAGTCCTATGGTAAGTAACAAATAGACTACCACAAAATAAGTATATTGCAATACATTTTTTAGCAACATATTTTAAATTGTTGCTCTAATTTATGTAAAACGATAATTTAGCAGCATATTTATCAAGAGTGTACATGGATCTAAATTTTCTTGTACCAAACCGAAATATAATAGAAAAGAATTTAAAACTGAGTTATATTGTTGATTTTTTTACTAAAATCGAATTATGTTATTGATTTTATTTAAAATAGATCTGGTTATTTTGTTTAAAATTGAACCCAATATTATATTAAATTGTACCATATTATTTTTAAATCGAATTAGACTAAAAAAACCAATATTTATTAATTATTATATATAATACTAATAATTTATATGTAACCATTATTTATAATTAATTCTGTTTTGCATTCATTACAAAAATTTAATTTCATAACTATTTATATTAAATATTTTAATGCATGAAACTAAGAAAACAGTTAGTTAATAAATAAACTGAATATTTTAATTGTTCATAAGATAAATTTAATTATTATAATAATTATTATTTTTATGTGAATATAAATATAAAACAAAAGTAATTTTTGTTTAATTTAATTTAGCTTCAAAATCATTCAACTACTACTTTTTTTTTTTATATCTAAACTTATGCAATTTATAATCTAATCCCTTTACAAATTAATTTCATTTACTTTTAGTGTAACTCAATTAATACTCATCTGTTTTTGGCATGATACTTATATGAATATGTAAATTAATAATATATATATATAATGAAATTTTACTAATTAATGTACCTATATGAGTGTATAATTATTTTGCCAAATAATTTTATTTATTTTTAGTACCATTGAACTGATACTCATTTATTTTTGGCACAATGTCTATATAAGTAGTTAAATATGTAAATTAATAGTATAATTATATACAATTATTATTTAAAATAAAATTTTACCGATTAATATAATTATATAAGTATATAATCGCGTTATGAATTAATTTCATTTAATTTTAATATCACTCAACTAATATTCATATATTTTTAGTATCATAACTATATAAATATGTAAAGTTAACAATATAATTATATATAATAAAATTTTACCAATTAATATAATTATATGAGTATATAATCACTTTACCAATTAATGTAATTTACTTTTTATGTCACTTAATTAATTAATACTCATCTATTTTAACACTGAAGGGAGGACTTTAGACAAGTTTTGATCTTGATTACAATTGAAAATTTTATTTGTGGTCAAATTTGATTGAGGTCGATTATACTTTTGGCTTTAAAGGCATCAATTGCAAAGCTTGAAAATTTTGAATCAAGTAATTATTATATTTATGTAAACTATTAAATTGTGTATTTAATGTTCATATTTTTTTGGTACATTTATCTTTTTATTTTGCTATCTTTTTAGATATTACTGAAAATACTCAAATCAATGCAAATATAACGAAGAAAAAGATCATAAATGCTAATTTTTAAATTTTATATTTTGAATCAAATTGTAATTGTACTTATTGAAATATTTTAATTGTATTTATATTTATTATTGTGTGTATTTATTTATTTTGTAAATTTTTAAAAATATTGAATTATCTGAAATATTGGATTGTTTATTGTTCAGTACCGAAATAATTGAAAAATCAAACCGAATTTTTTCAAAATTTTGAAAAAACTGTACTGAATTATTTCGAAATAAAAACAATGCTTAATTTTTAAAATATTTGAAATTTCAAAATAATGTGAAGATTTGTAAATTTCTGAATTTTAGTGTACATGTCTAATGTTGCAATAGAATATTTAAACAGCTGCAATAATTTAAGACAGCGAGAATACATATAGCGCTTATCAAATTGTTGGTATAGAATAATTTTATTATATGGCAACAGTTTGATAGGTGTTGTATCTACTCTCGTTTCCTTACATTATTGTAATGATTTGAACATTTTAATATAATATTTAATTAAATGTTTGTAGTATTTTAAACATATTGTCAAATTGTAGTTTTACGTTGCAGCAGATTTACGAAAATACATATAACATTAAGTGCGTAGGTAGCAGAAGTGATGCGAGTTGGTAATTGGAATCATGGATTGGAATTCCATTAACTCATGGTAAGGCAATTAATAAAAGAAAAAAGACCCAAGTTAAATGAAAATAGCATAAGAAGAAGAAGAAGAAAGGGGTAGGTTGCGTCAAAAGCGGACAAAAGAACATTAAAAGCAACCTTCGCCCTCTCCCACTTGCATACCAACTTGCTAAACCATCCCATTCGTCAATTGTTTTTAAAACTGATGAAGAGACACACCATTTCCTATTGCAACTTGCATTTTTTTTTTTAATTTTCTTTTATATTTATTAATATATATTATATATGCAACTTGCTCCTTTCTTTTAACAGCTACTAGTTGGGTTATCAAAGTCCAACTTGCAGCAGGCAGCTTTTGATTCCCTTTACGTTATTATTACGTTCCTTTTAAATCGCAACATGCTCACACTCCTTTCTCCTGCATCCTATGTAATGTACTCTTTCTCTATGCCTTAAACTGGAAATTTCTACGTTTTTCTATTTCTCTTTTTCTTTTTGTTTACTTATTGGAACATCAAATTTTGATCCCAGTTAGGAAATTTTTTAACCGCTTCTACTTAAATGGCAACAAGCTACTCAATTCAAATATAAACCTCCTCATGTACCGGATCTCAGTAAATTTTTTCTCACACTTAAATAAATTTCAAACAATTAATAACAGTTTAAGATTAATTATATATAAGAAGGTAAAAAATAAGATGCAAATGTTAACTATACATACATTATTTTATTTTATTTAGAAACCAAAAAAATAATGTCATCTAAATTGAATCAGAATCGCTTGCCTTGAAAGATTCCAACCCTATAGTTTATGCAACCTGTACAAGTTCACAAAACATTATTCTCTAAGTTTAAAATTTTTAAAAAGAGGGTTAGTATTGGAATTAGAAAGAAGAAATTGGTGAGCAATACTGTTTTCCGGCCGCCATTGACGGCATAACTTAAGGGAGGGTCCATCACTGGTCCAACCTATAATTTATTTCGACAAATCGTACCTTTCGCAAGCCCATACCATCAAAAAGAATATAACGGAATAGTGTTTTTGTTATATGATATACTAATTTATTGGTACTAAAAACAACAATGCCATTAGTATTTTAAAAAAAAACCATCAGCGTCGCCGGTAAAGACGTCGACAGAAAATTAGTGAAAGCTAGCTCAGATATTATGAGAATGATAATGGTGTGTGTCATCACTATTTTTCTATTTCACAAACTGATAAATAAACAAAAATAAATAAATAGAATTAAATAGCAGTTATATTACAAGGAAAACTGGGTTTCAATTCGAGGTTTTTCATTGGCAAACTCACATCCGATTACTCACAAAAACGACTGTGTATTACCAAAGCCATTCGAGTTTTAACACTAATATATTTATAACGATTACGGTAATAAAAGTGATAATAATAATAATAATAATAATATTTATAAGGCAGCATTGTCGTGGAATTTTATCTTTTTTACTCACGAAGAAGATCTATTGGTTTTGGCCAAGTTATCGGCGATCTGAGCCAGTGACTCGAGGTTGCACCGAACGATGGTGTCCACAAACACACATGTGTCCTCTTTTGTGTTTCCGGGAGGAATATCCACCACGTAAGACTCGATCACGACGGTGCCGTTCCCCGACGCAGAAGCATGAAGTGTGGTCACCGACTTATAATTCGCCAGCCGATGGTCCCCACCGACCACGCTGAAGCTCAGGACGTGGCGCTCGTCGTCTAGAATCTCCAGGCGTTCGGTGCTGCTTTCAGCTGGAAGTCCGGATATGACGTGGACTTCACGGAGAGTCCCTACATCGCCATCTCCGACGATGACGTGGCAGCTCTTGACAAAGTGCTTGTAAGCTTGAGGATTATCGAATCGTCTGACGACGGACCAGACGGTGGAAACAGGGGCAGGGATCTGCTTTATTACGGCGGAACAGCACTGATTGGGGCCTACTCCGTGGATGTGATAGCGTGCGACGGCGTCGGGAACAGGTATGGCGCAAGAAAGAGGGGACCACCATTTCTGACAAGGAGAAGAGGAGTCAGTGGCAGAGGTGTTGATCCGATGGAGGAGTAGAGAGGATTTAGGAGGGTTAGAAGGCATTTTTTCGGTAATCATTGGATGAGTGAAATAGTATAGGGGTTTAAGGTATTTCAATGGAAGTTGTTTATATTTATATATTTGAGTCGGAGAGTTGTGTAGCAGTGGGAAGATGTTTATTCTGAGGAGGAGGGTGGTGGGCGAGTTGGATTTTCTATTGGAGATTCAAAGGCTTTATGCATTTTCATGCCCCGTTAGCTCAAATATTGACCTCCTTCTTCTAATTACCAAATTACCCTTTATTTTCTTATTTATTTCATCTATTAATTCACCCATCCAACTCTTACATCAAAATGAAACTCTAATTCAACTTGTCTCATAAATTTTTTTAATTTTATAAGATCTTTCATCTACGTGTAACTCAAATAGTTTTTTATCAAACTTATGATGGCTAATTGGATCCATTTAATTACCACTTGTACTCCATCCAAAACGTATCATTTAAAATATGTAAAAATATAAATAAGTATGTATAATCGCCAATTTTTGTTATTGATTTTATTTGAACATTTTTCACTTAATTTTAGTTTTGTATAATTTATTAATTGGTTTTATATAACTTTGCTAGAAAAGAAAAGAAAATGCTCATTTTATATATTCTAGTACGGCCAAATTTTGAGCATGCTTAGTATTTAAACGTATAAACTTTTTTTTTCTTTTTAAAGTAGTTATTGGAATTGAAGAATTTTGATAATTATTAGGGGGTGAAAACAAATTTAAAAATTCGATTTATCACAAAATGAATCTGAAATCGCTTTTGGTCAATCGGTCCATTGATTTGATTTTATATATCTTAGCCTTGTAAAAATTACACACTTTCCTTTCTCTTAATTGCTTGGGCGTTGCATTTTATTTAATAAATAATGTTACAATTGATGTTTTGTATCAAATGGTCATAAATGCTTCATGAAAGGTAAAAACGCAATTGCTGGAGGTGAGTTCATTTTCCAAATGGGCAGTGGCATTTTCAGAAAATAAAAATGAAGAGGAAGGAGAAAATTGGAAAATAGTGGATCAACTTGCAGCAGAGGCGTAAGCGGGGGGGGGGATAAGATAGCCATTCAAAAGAGAGGAAAAAGGAATATCAGGTAAAGGGAGACTGCAAAGACAAATATTTTTATTTATTAAAAAAGCAATTAATTTAAAAATAATAATCATTAAACAAAATAGCAAGTAGGATTAGTTGCCGGTGGTGCTGGCAATTTAGCGTTGTAATTCAGTCTTGGTCATGCCAAAATAGCTAACCCGTGTTATATTTTACCAATTTTCCTCTTTATTAATTACTTTTCTGGCTTTCTTTATTTTAACGTGATTCTTTTTTATTTTTTATTTTCCTTGTCTTCAACTTGAAAATGTTCGAGTACCAAAACATACACACTTGCACAGTTTTTTTTTTCTTTTCCATTTATTTATTATTAAATAAAAACCAAGTTGGAGGCCTGAGCACATGATCCACTGCAACATTTTATTTTTATGCTTGTTTAATTAATATTTTGGGTCCCATATATATAATCCTTTGGCTCTTCTACTGATCTTTGTGGCTGATTTGATTTGGACCTCCATTGTGCCATCAAGTTTCCCGTGCATCCTCTTATTGTTTAATTCAATACCTATACTATAATGTAATTTAATTATTTTTTATAACCTTTTTTACATGGAAAAATTTCTCATTTTCATTAAATTTGAAAATTCAACATAATAATGAATTTATTATCATTATTTTTATTTGATAACTTAATTATACCTGTAGCTTTTATTTAATTTTAGAGCTCTAATACATTTATTATTTATTTATTTAAATTTATAATCATTATCTGAATCAGATAATTTTTTTTTTATATACGATTTATCTTTCACATATCTCAATGAAAATAATAAATAAAAGTATAGCTATAGGTATAGGTGAAGACATCAAAAATTTAATTCCAAATTGGCAAGTACATATTCATTAATTTAATTGGTTTCTCAATTTATAAGATTTCTTTCTTCTAGAGTGATTCTCCTCTCATTTCTTATGCCTACGCATATAATATTCTCTAATATCACCGGCTTCCGTCCACTTGATATTTATAAGACTAATTCAAGCTCTAGCTAACCCACTGGTTCGTGAATCCAATACATGTTTCCATCATTTAATTAGTTTTTAATCCAATTTGATTTTGAAAATTGCATTTCGTACATTCACAATAATTTTATATAGACATCATGAGTTGGATATTCATATCATATATATTGAAAATAGAACAAAATTATTCCAGTTAGAGTACGTCTATATATAATTTCATAAAATGGTATACGAAAAAGAATGTTGCCGCCTATTGAATCGGATGCTTCAAAATTTTGAAGACTGCAAAGGCATATTTCTCTTTCAATCAAAAGATAAACTTTTATGTGGCAATTTTCTTAACAGATAAATGCAACGAATTCAAGAGAAAAATTTATACAAAACGTTGAAAAGAAAAGAAAAGAAACAAAGGATAAAAGGTAGCTACCCAACTCTTGATTTTGATATTTTGACTGATTAATTTTCTTTTGAAAATAATTGTGTGAAATATAAGCAATTATTGATTTCGATATTGAATATAACATCCGTAGCCTGGTGGCCAAGTTTTACTCTTATTTACGTTGATTTGGAATTTTATTTTGGAAGCATAGGGTAGTAATTATGCATGATAGAGGATAATACGATATTGATATTGCTAGAAAAGCAATAATATAAATGAATCAGTCAATACATAGTGTGCGCAAGTCTTGAGTATCATCCAATTGAATAATTACAATAATCAATATGTAATAGTCATCCGATTATACTATGTATAATATATCACGCACTGAATTAATATCAAAATTAATCTCTCAAATCTGAAATAAAAAATTAAAAAGGAAAAATAAAAATAAAAAAGTAGAAAATAAGCTGGCAGGGACTCATCTATTTTCAAGGATCTATCTATCTATCCTTAGACAGCTCTCTCTTGATTATGGTTTACTTACAACGTTAGTGGAAAAATAAAGTTTAAGCAGTTCTAGTTGAAATTGGGATAGGGAGGTGTATTTCAATTATATCATTGGCTGTATTCTACTTTGGTTTACATATAAAAAGAAAAAAAAAATAAACAGCTTCATATATAAAAGAAAATAGAGTAACAAATAAAAAGAATGAATTACATGAGTTATACTTATGAAGATTGATCGAAAAAAAAAAGTTATATCTTGACATTATGACGTTAATTGGGATTCAAATTCAGAAATAAAAACAATTTAAATATTTATAAAATAATTAAGTATGTATAATACACGTGCACTATAAGCTACTATATGTGCATATATATACATGATGCCGAGCTTTGCTATGATCCAAGCCAGCTGATTGTTATAGAAATTTAAGGAGCATCTAAGAGTTGAATACGTTGCGTTATTAATTAAGGTAAAAAAAACCTCTCAACTCTATTATATAAACTCTTAAAGCTCTGCCTTCAGGAATACTCTTGTACTTTATTTTTCACTAACTTCACTGTTAGGAATTTTTTCTATCAAAACTCATTCAAGTGTGTTTATTTTTCATGTGACTGGAATCTTAATTACTAAATGTCATCACACAACAGTATAGATCTTTCACAACAAAAAAACTGCCAATTAGCGACTAAATTTAACGACCGCCAATATCCGTTGCTAATTTTGCGACAGATTAGCGACTGTTTTATCCGTCGCGATAATGTTATTTGCTATTTTTGCGACGAAATAGCGACGGAATTAATAAACAGTCGCTAATTATTGGCGGGAAGAGTACGCGCCCTGTTTTGCGACGTAATTAGCGACAAATATTTCCGTCGCTAAATTTTATATTTTTTATTCAGGAAATTAGTTCCAGAAATTTTAGCGACTAAAATTTAAGTCGCTAATTTTGGAGGGAAAATTTGGCGCCTTTTTTGCGACGGTTTAGCGACGGAAATATTTCTGTCGCTAATTAGTATTTTGTTGCTGTAATACGATTAGCGACGGAAATATTTAGTCGCTAATCCGTCGCAAATAAATTAAAAAATAAGTTTTTAAATTTGACTCCCATGATTTATGTATAATTTTAAGTAATTTTAATATAGACCATATAAAATGAATTATTTCTTTTGTAACAGAAAATTATAAATTATTTTATAAGTTGGTAATAATTTTTTACCAATTATACCAAAATCTAATGTTATTTATTTAGAAAATTTACATTTTTAATCATAATAATAAACTAATTGTTGTGATTATTATATATTTGCGTGTTCAATATTAATAAAAATAAATATTTATAAAATTTATTATTTCATTTAAAATAATAATAAAAAATTTGCAATTTATTTTTATTTTAAAAAATTTAAATCAAATATGAAATTATTAGGAATTAAATTGATTTGTTTATCAATTATGCCAATTTTGAAAGTGTCCAAAGACTATTGAATATGAAATTCGGGCTTAGTCAGCATGAAATATTTTGAAAGACCACGAGGCATATTTTCAATTACAAATTTGTATTGTTAGCACAAAATTATTAGTTAGAATTATTCATCGCTATTTGTATAAAATTTAACAAGGTGACATAAAAATTTTGAACTCTTATCCAAATAGGAACCTGAGGCCTAATTGAATATTGGATTTAGTAATGAATAAAGGATCATGATTAAAGAGAGACCAAAATAAAGATCTCTGAACCTAATTTTGTCATTCTGTCGGAAATATTTCAAAATTATTGTACATAAATATTGCTAATTAATGTGCCTTAAATATAAGCATTTTATTAATTTCATACCTTTATCAAGTTAAAAACGGGTTGCACATCATTAGATAAGATGTTATCTTTCAATACGACCGCAAAAACCACTCGTATCGCCGTAGTTAAAATATTTTTAAAGTATAAATACTTTTCCTATTAATTTTCTTTTCTATGATTTTAATAGTAGGAATCAAAAAGCTTAATTTGAGGACATCTTTATTAGTTTTATTAGAAACTGTTAGTCTAATTAAGCTAAAAAATTATATTGTCAGTGGTTTAATATAATTACTTTATATTAGATAAGAAATTTGGACACTTTTCTTCAACTGTAAAATGTGGAACACTACCAAAGCTAAGGATATAAGCCATGAAAAATCACAAATCACTATTGAGAATATCATTTAATTTTAATAATATTCTATAGAGAATAATTATAAAATAATTTTTATAATAAATAAATAAATAAATAAATATATATATATATATATATATAGACAATAAATATTGAGAATATCATTTAATTTTAATAATATTCTATAGACAATAATTATAAAATAATTTTTATAATAAATAAATAAATAAATATATATATATATATATATATATTAAATTAATAGTAATATATATAGAAATGGGTCAAATTATAAGAAAATAAGATGTCAATTTCGGTTGGGCTCTTAGGTTGGGCTTTTAGGTTGGGCCCTTAGTTAATTGAATTGAAGTGGCATTTAGGTTGGGCTCTTCGGTTGGGCTCTTAGGTTTTACTTCTCCAAAATGCAATTGATTATAAATACCAAGAATGCTAAACCCTAATCTTCCAGTACCCGCCGACTCCTCTCAACCTACTTGCTCTAATTCTTCCTTCCAGCGCTCGCCGACTCCTCTCAACCTCCTGCATTTTCTCTTTAAATAGGTAAAATTATAACTTTTTTTTTTAATTTTTCTCTTTTAAGAAAAAACGTGATTGCTTAGAATTTATCCAAAAGAAAATATATTGCTTTGCTTTATATATGTTAGAGAGGATGAGAATTGTTTTCCTTTGTTCATTTTTTGTTTACACGTGTTCATGTGGTCTTATGAGTTGCTTACACGTGTTCCATAGCTATAAGTTATACTTCCTTTGCATATGTTCTTGTGTTGTTATGTCAGTGAGTGAGTGCCTTACGTCCTGGTGGTACTATATGTGCTGGCTCAGAATTGGTTATTCTTTTGCATAGTAGCACGGAAGAATAGCATGTATGAAGTGTTTAACAGTTGATTTATTTGGATGCCTACTGTAAATTTTTCTTGATATTATATTGTGTCAATCGTTTATGTCCAATGAATAATTGGTTATGCATGCTTGTTTTGCTGGTTGCTTATTGAGAATTGTTAAATCTCTGATGAAGAAACTTTTTATTCCCCTAAACATTCGTTTGAATTTAAATAATCTTGCTTAGGTATCAAAATCCCCAATTACTTGTTTCCACTAGTTATGATTTTTGTTAATAGCAATTGACAAGTATGTATAATTAAATATAATTAGATATATTTAATTAGTATTGACAGAAATTAGATGCACCTGAAAATCTTAATTGTTTGTATGTATTAATAGACAAAATATTTTAAGTTCAATTCCTTAAGAGTGACTTTCATAATTATAATTAAATATAATTAGATATATTTAATTAGTATTGACAGAAAATAGATAATTAATCTATGTTAATATTATATTTTAGCACGTTATCTATTATTTGGAGGATATATTATCATTTTATTAGTGACTTAGAAAAAATTGGAATGGAAATCTTTATGAGTACATATTAGATTTGCAAACACCTGATAATTTATATCTTTTTAAATTTCAATTCCTCAACTGGCTTCTTGAAATTGATTGCTCTATATGATTTATTTCCATTTATTTAAGCATGGTCGAGGATATCATATGATTGCTCTATATGATTTTTTTTCTCTATATTATTGCTGAGGCACCACAAAAGAATTTTTTTTTCCTAGTCTTAATATATAGGAATAAGGGCTACACATATTTGATCATTGTCCCCGGCATATGCAAGTATATAAATTACAAGTTTCACAAGTTTTGATAGTTGATGTCCATTCTCTTGCATCTCTCTGCCAAGAAAATCTTGATCATTGTTTTTGAAGAACTTGCACACTAGGTACAAGATTATTGAATAATATTAGGCTGCTTTGATATGCACATAATTGATATTTAATTACTATTGCCACTGTACGGGTTACCATGGATAATTTAATAATAATAATAATAATAATAATAATAATAATAATAATAAATTATGAAACTGTTTTGATGCTAAATATCTACTACATACATGCATGGAATGATATAGAAATAATAAATCACATGGGGTCCATATAATTAAAGCTATGGATAAGCATAATTAGCTGTATATTATTTTGAAGTAGAATCAATATGCATTAAGAGTACATGCAATCGAGTTCTATATTGTTTCTTCATGTGAAAAGGATAGATAAGCTAATTTGATAGAAATTAGAAGCACCTTGAACCCTAGGATCTGGAATGTTTCTAATTTCATACTTTGAAGGACTGCTAGATTGACCCTTAGGAGCTTACAACTTAATTCTTTTCACCTTGAACCCTAGGATCTCATCAAAGAAGAAAAAACAAAAGTTCAAAATTTAATTAGTATTGACAGAAAATAGATATGCACATGAAAATCTTATTCATAAATGCAATGTTTCACTTCTCATCAAATTATTTGTCTATTTTCATCTAAGAATTTATAGAATTTATATTGACCTTCTGGAGCTTAAAATTTAATTCTTTTCACCAAATTTAACCATGTAGATTAAATGGAATCCTCATATCGTAATTGGATGTATAATCGGCGTGATAAAATAGGAAGGACTAATTCCTCATTCATATATGGAATGGAGACCTTTGTTAAATTCGCCATTTCTCATCCTGAAGAAATGAGTGGTGATCATATTAGATGTCCGTGCAAAAACTGTAAGAATCGAAGGTTCCGTGACGTTGACACTGTTAGATATCACCTATTACGTGTTGGATTTATTGAAGATTATTTGGTTTGGAATTGCCATGGAGAGATAAATGTGATGGCTTATGATGAAAATCCTTTTGAATTAATCAATGAAACAAATTCAAATGTGGAGGCAATTAATCCATACCAGCAAATGATATTTGATGTATGTGGGCCTAATTTGCAATTTGACACTCAACATCAACAGTTTAATCTAGAAGATCAAACTATTGAGAATCCCGACCTACCTGGTACATCGAATCCTAACCAACCGGGTCTATCGAATCCTTTCATAAATTCAGTGGATGAGCGGCCTAATCCACAATGTCAACAATTTTATGATCTTTTGGAATCTGGTAATGCACGGTTGTATACTGGTTGTGATACCCATTCCCAGCTTTCTATAGTTGCTAGGATGTTGCAAGCCAAATCCGAGTTTAATCTACCAGAGAGGTTTTATGATGTAAATGTCAAATTATTTAAGGAAACTTTGCCTGAAGGCAATAAATTGCCTGAAAATTTTTACCAAACTAAAAAGCTCGTTCGAAGTCTGGGATTACCTGTCCAAAGAATTGATTGTTGCTTTGAGGGATGCATGTTGTATTGGAGTGAAGATGAAAACTTAACGCATTGTAAGTTTTGTAATCACCCTAGATACAAAATGCGTGTTGGAAGCCGAAAGCATAGATTCAAGGCTTATAAAAAGATGTATTACTTTCCTCTGATACCTCGGCTGCAACGATTGTATCAATCAAAAGCGACAGCATCATATATGAGATGGCATCATAATCATGTCCAAAAGGAAGGGATTATACAGCATCCATCAAACTCCCTAGCTTGGAATTATTTTAACGAAACTCATCCTTCTTTTAGTGCTGAGCCAAGAAATGTCAGGTTAGGGTTATGCACGGATGGTTTTCAGCCATTTGGACAGTATGGTAGGAAATACTCTTCATGGCCTGTAATTCTCACGCCTTACAACCTCCCACCTTGGATGTGTATGAAGGAGGCTTATATGTTTCTAACTATCATTGTTCCTAGCCCTAAAAATCCAAAGCAAAAAGTTGATGTGTACCTACAGCCCTTGATTAATGAGTTGATCGAATTGTGGGATAATGGGGTGTCAACATATGATGTGTCAAAAAAGAAAAACTTTCAAATGCGAGCTGCTTTGATGTGGATAATTAATGACTTTCCAGCATATGCAATGTTGTCTGGTTGGAGTACATCTGGAAAATATGCATGTCCTTATTGTATGGATGAAACACAGTCATTTAGACTAGATAGTGGTGGCAAACAAACATGGTTTGACAATCATAGAAAATTTCTTCCTCATGATCATCCATTTAGAAGAAATCGTCGGAACTTCACAATTGGGCATGTTGAAACAAGGACACCACCACCAATTAAAACAGGAGAAGAAATACAAGATGAAATTGATCAATGGGGTCTACTGAAAGTTACTGAACTTGATGCAAATGAGATTAATGGGATCATATGTCAGTCTTACGGTTGGAGAAAACGAAGCATCTTTTGGGATTTACCTTATTGGAAGACAAACATGATTCGTCACAATCTTGATGTCATGCATATTGAAAAAAATGTATTTGACAATGTGATTAACACAGTTTTAAATGTGTATGGGAAAACCAAAGATAACATAAAAGCACGGATGGATATGGAAAAATATTGTTGTCGTCCCGAGTTGGCATTGGATCCAAAAACTGGTAAATATCCAAAAGCTTGTTATACATTGGATAAACAGTCAAAACAAGTATTATTTGAGTGGTTGAAAGAACTCAAGTTTCCAGATGGATACGCTTCAAATTTGGATCGTTGTGTCGATATGACAAAGCACACATTATTTGGAATGAAAAGCCATGATTGCCATGTATTTATGCAACGATTGATTTCGGTTGCCTTCCGTGAGCTACTTCCTTCCAATGTTTGGCAGGTTCTTATAGAGCTAAGCTTATTTTTTAAGGATTTGACATCCACTGATCTTCGAGTTGAGGACATGGAGGCATTGGAATCGAATATCCCATATATCATTTGCAAGTTGGAGAAGATATTTCCTCCGGCATTTTTTGACTCAATGGAGCATGTGGTGATACACTTACCCTATGAAGCAAGGGTTGCTGGTCCTGTACAATATCGATGGATGTATCCATTTGAGAGGTAAGTGTTTATGATAAGAAAGTTTTATATGCAAAAATTGATTATCAAATATGAGTTTCAATTAAATTCCGATCTTCCAAATGCAGGTTTCTTCGATCTCTAAAGAAGAAAATTGGAAACAAATCTACAGTTGAGGCATCTATTTGCAATGCTTACTTGCTTTCAGAGTCATCCAACTTTTTTTCGCATTACTTTGAACCTCATGTCAGTACTCAACATCGACGTGCATCGTGTAATGATGACGGTGGTTATAGGGAAAACATAGATGGAAATTTAACAATATTCACTTACCCAGGCAGATGTAGCTCACAACTAATGGAACGAGCCTTAACATCATATGAGTATAAGGCAGCTCATACTTATATTTTACTGAATTGTGAGGAGGTTGATCCATTTTTGAGGTAAAAAGTTTGTTATTATTTTATATTTTGACATTAACATGGATGACATCTTAAGTTTTTTAACATTACTTCAATGAAGCATATATTGCGAGAACTTACATCAAAAGCACCCTGATCTTACACCAAGTCAAGTTAATGCAAATATTGAGAACTACTTTGCAGATTGGTTTGAATTATATGTAAGCCCATTCTAATGAAATTGACTATATATTTATCTACACTAAACACATTAATCTCATTTTAGAAACTAAACTAATATTATCTTGTGTATGTTTTATTTTAAAATAGGTCCGTTACAATGAAATTGACAATCAATATCTTCATAGTTTGTCACAACGACCATTACAAAGAGTGAAGTGCTACTCGATGTATTTTGTAAATGGATTTAAATTTCACACTAAAAGCCATGGTTCTGGGAGACGTTCAATGAACAGCGGAGTTTGTGTAAAAGGCTCTAACTCAGGGGATAATATTGGTGATTATTACGGATGGATTGAGGAGATAATAGAGCTAGAGTACCCTTCAGAGCCAATAAAGTGGACAATATTATTTAAGTGTGAATGGTATGATCCGACTTTAGATGTTGGTGTTAAGGTTCATAGGCAATACAGTTTGATTGACGTTAACCAGCATCGTCGGTTCAACAAATATGAACCATTTATCCTAGCAATGCAAGCAACTCAAGTGTATTATGCTAGATATCCTACATTGAGATTAGATAGAGTAAATTGGTTAGCGGTGTTCTCGGTTACGCCAAGGGAGATCATTGAGACATCTGAGGTTAGAGATGATTCAACAACTGCATATTCTAATGCATTTCAAATTGAAGAAGCCGGTGTGCATGGGATTAATATGGATGTCGACACTGAAGAGTATATAGATTTGCATGACCCTTCAGGAGAGGTAATTGAAATTGACAACCTTAATGCGGTTGTTCAAGATATTGAAGAGGAAGATGAAGATGAACAAGAATTTACAGATTATGATAGCAGTGAAAATGACGAAGAGGAATTTAGATATACATCAGATAGTGACTAATTATTTATCTTAGAAATATATTGTGTAACACAAGCAGTATATGTTGTTTCAAAAAAATTGGTACTAATTATGTGAGTTTATATTCTCCTCCCATCCTGGAAATTGTAGTTAAATTAATTACTCGATTGCTTTGGTTGATGGTAGCATATTTTGTTCCATTCTCTATCTATTTACATTGGATGTTGCATGCTTGTGGGTTACTTATTATAAGCCTCTTCATACCTTGTTTTTTTTATCTTAATTTCTCACTGGTCTATGTAAGTTGCATTTTTTTTATATAGGTATGGCACGAGGTAGAGGACGACATAATGTCGGGAGAGGACGTCGTGGGGGTCGATCTCAAGTCGATTCAACTAATCCACCTTATGGAGGTATGCCAGATATCCCTGGAGATCCTGCAGCATCTATTGCTCCACATCCTCCTGTTGGATCATGTGACCCACCAAGTTCCAACCCAATTCCTCCTGCAATTGATGCTTCATCTTCTAGACACAATGTAGCATCAACTCCATCTCCGCACACTGCCAACAGCACTACATCAACGACATGTGAGGAAAGTAATGGAACTAATAGTAAGTTATATATAACTGTCAAAGAAAATGGCATGTAAGTACATCCGTCCTATCAAACTGTGAAAGTGTTAAGAGGTTTAAAGTAATTGTATAACTTCAAAGCTTTATTATAATTCATTTTTTAGGTTGGAACCTTCCTCTAAGTGCTCAAGGTTTATATATAGCAGCTTTTACCAACGGATAGATTTGAATGGAGTTAGTTGGAAAGAGGTTTCCAAAGAGACCAAAGAATTTTATTGGGGAGAATTTAAGGTAATATATAATCAAACTTAATGGTTATTTTCATTCATAACATGGGCATTCAAGTTACATTGAGTTTATACTTGTATCTAATTGCACAATACTTGTAATATAATTGTAGAAGAAGTGCTATTGGGATCTTGAAATAAATGATCGAATTAAGATAAGTTGGGAGACAAAAGCTGCCATGTGTTACAAGGATTTCGTTTACCGTCAAAAGGAGTCCAAAAAAAAGTTGATAGGCTTTCTAGAACCTGTTTGGACTAGATGGAAACAGATTTTCAATCTCCCTACATGCACTGAAGTGTCCAAGCAAAAAAAGCTTAACCGTTGTGGACGATCTAATCAAGATAAAGCTTTGGGATCTTATATTGGTGGTACAATTTCTATTACTGAGCACATGTCACGAATGGTTAGTATATTATTATCTCTCTATTTCTGTAACATCAAATATTCTGTTTATTATATGCTGGTTATTGTTGACTATATTATGCCTATATGGAAGCTTGTTATTACTAATATACCTAATAGCTGGTTACTTTTGATGATATGCCTATATGGGAGCTTGTTATTACTAATATACTGAATAACTGGTTTTTGTTGATGATATGTCAGTTATTGATGATGATATGCCTATATGGGAGCTTGCTATCACTAATATACTTAATAGCTAGTTATTGTTGATGATATGCTGGTTATTGTTGATGATATACTGGTTATTATCGATGCTATGACTATATGGGAGCTTGCTATTATTAATATAATTAATAACTGATTATTGTTGATGGTATGCTGCTTATTGTTGGTTATTGTTGATTATATGCTAGTTATTGTTGATGATATGCATATTGTTGCTTATATGCCTATATGGGAGCTTGCTATTTTTAGACCGGTGATATTAATTGGTCATATGGTTATGGGACTTTGCTGGCCTTTTTTGATATTTGTTTGTTTTAAATTGATTATATGCCTACGGATCGCAGCTTGTCAAATATAAGCTAAATCATTATTGTTCAAATCTAGAAGAAGCATAATGGTCGGCCACCTACGCTTCCCGAGGCCTTCGTTCACACACACACTCTAAATCATGATGGGAAAACTTATGTGGCTGAACGAAGTAAGCAATTGCATGTAAGTAATATAAAATTTATTAGTTTTAGCCTTTACAATTATTTAAAGATTCGTGTTTGTAAATTATGTGTTGTAATTTTTTACATTCTATAGGAAAGGTATGAGCAGCTTCGAGATGAGCGATCACAAGGGGAATCATCTGTAGATGAGTCCGAGTTATTTTATGAGGCTGCACAACACAATAAAAAAAGAAAATTATATGGATTGGGCTCATATATCCCTCATGTTGGATCCAGTTCAGCTGCATCACGCCATAGCGAGTACAACACTTTAACCAAGGAAGATGTCAGGGAAATTGTCACAGAAACCATTCGAGCATTGTTTCCTCACTTGGGGTTTCAACAACCAGCTGCTGATCAGCCTAATACTGCTACTGATGGACCTGGACATTATGATGATGTTGCGCCTTCAGCTGCACAAGATGATCCACATAATGATTATCCATCGGCTCATGGTGGTGGTTCTGCTTCCCAGTGATTTTAGCCGCACTATATGTTTTTATTTTATTTAGATGACACTGTTGGTGCTAATTAGTACAATGATATTTGTTATTTTATTGTTTCATGACAGATTAATGATAATATTATGTAATGTCTCAAATTATTATTTATACGTGTATTTTGGAACATATTTTGATTTGGAATCAATATATATTTATATGTGTGAGCTCAGTACAGTTTACAGGTTGAAAATAAATAAATAACGATCTTTGTATACAGGATTAAAATTATAAAATACAGTAAAAGAAAAAATTCAATTAATAATTTAGCGATGGATTTGCGACAGAAACACTGTCGCTAATATGTAAAATATATAATTTCGAAAATAATTAGCGACCAAAGTAGCGACACATATTCGTCGCTACATTTTACACTAAATTTGTATTTAGCGACGGAAATCAGTCGCTAAATATTATTATTATAATTCCTATTTAGCGACGGAAAATTCAGTCGCTAAATTAGCGACTGATTTTGGAATCCGTCGCTAATATATTGCGACTGGCATATTAGCGACTGTTCGTCGCGTCGTCGTTAATTTTAATTTGCGACCAAAAAAAAGGTATTTAGCAACGGAATATTGCTAATCTGCAGTTTTTTTTGTAGTGTTTGCAGATAATGTTGTAAGAAGTGAGTGTGTTTTGTAAATGGCATTAGTGTGTGATTCCCATGCATACAGTTTTGGGGATCTGAATAAATGCGTGCGACCTTCTGAGCCTAAAAAGATCAATAAGGTTTTTGTTTCTTGTAAATTATTGAATTTTTAAATGAACCTCAAGCTACGTGCGACCTTCTGAGCCTAAAAAAATCAATGTCTGCTTACTATACGTACCTTTTCAGGACGAAAAAGGACATTTCTAAATACCATCTTCAATTTTCTCGGCTTGTAATTAACGACAGAATCAGCAGGTAAAAACAAAAACAGAAAAAAAAAGATTTTTAAATGATAAAATTGGATTAGAATGCTTCTCATTATATTCTGCATGACCTGTTTAACTGCAGAATCTTGCACATCCACTTGGACCTTATTTTTGCTCTTGTCACAATAGTCGGTTCTATAAACAAAAATAAAATCCATAGAAAAAAAAAGAAAATCTTTTTAATTATATCTATTATAATCATTCGGTTTTTAAAATTCACTAATACAATTAATTTGAAGGGCTTATTACAAATTAAATTTCAGACTATAGGATACCTTACAACGTTGGACTATATCTTGAAAATCTTATAATATCAACTTCCAACTTTAACTTTTTTTCAATTAAGGGACTTTATCACTATTTCATTGCTATTCTATTGTTATTGAAAGGAAACGACGGAATAGCGACGGAATAAATACATAATAGCAATGGAGTCGCTCAATTGAAATGAGAGTCAAAGTTGAAAATTGATATTGTAAGATTTTAAAAATAAGATCCAACATTATAAGGTATTCTATAGTTGAAACCATTTTTTATAATTGACCTTGAATTAA
Source organism: Excoecaria agallocha (assembly GCA_037975025.1). Taxonomy (NCBI): domain Eukaryota; kingdom Viridiplantae; phylum Streptophyta; class Magnoliopsida; order Malpighiales; family Euphorbiaceae; genus Excoecaria; species Excoecaria agallocha. The sequence goes on along the minus strand of CM075806.1, from coordinate 58,664,341 downwards.
ATTTGTGCATGCATATCTATTATAATAAATTCATTAACCAAATCACGTGTTTTCAAAATCAAATTATATCTTTTCAAAATTATATAGTTTATGACATTAAAAAATCTTTAATAACGCAAAGTAAAAATCTAAACCCCGCCTTAAATATCTCTTGTAAATATACATTTGGATTTCAAAATGATGAACGTGAAATTTATAGGGATTCTTTCTATCATTTTTTCTCCTATTTAGCATTTTTAATATGTCACAAATTTAATCACTGAGTATTTTATCTTTTAAATTAGGGTTAATTTTGTTTTGCAGTATTGGAAAGATTTTCCTTCACACTTTATTTCAGTAAAGAGGTTACAAGTATAAATAGTTGCACTGAGCTAGGAAATAACACAAGGATATCAAAGAATATACATCCAGATTTTTAGGAATAAAAAAAATAAATTTAAACTAAAGGTGTAAGTAAGAGATAAGAAATTAATTTGCTGATTAGGTAACATAATCCTTTGACTGAGGTAACTGATAGATATTTTTTTAATATTTTTAGAGCAAATATGGATCTTACTGACGACAAATATGAAAAATAGAATATATATGTACCCCAAATGATTGAATAAGAATAAATATGAATCATTTTTAATATTTTAAGAATATAATTTTAAAAAAATTAAATTTATATCATTTTTAAAATTTTAGGTGTGAAATTGGATCTTTATTCTATTTAATTATTCAGGGGGAAAATTTATCAAGTGGAATAATAAAGAATTTATTTGGCTAATGCGAGGGACCCATTGGGTCTCTCAGCCACTCAATTATAAAGAAGGTAAAAAGGCTTGCGTCCTTCTTGCAATTATCTCATTTAAAAAAAAAAAAAGTTATCCGGAATCCGGATTCATGAACTATACGCATTAGCAAGCAAATATTAAAATAATTTTTTGTTTTTAATATTGGAAGAATGGTTCGGCGACACGAGTGACAACAAAACTTTCAGCAACTGGCAATTAAGAATTTTGGACAATCCGAAGAAGAGTTTGATGGAAGAAAATTGCATAGGAGATTGATGGAAGAATAGATAGAGAGTTGTGAATGAAAGTGAAATGAAGTTGAGGAAAGACAAAGGCTCACAATAACTTTGTCTTCACGAATCTTCCAGTCCGTTGATGCTCTCGTGCCTTGCTGACCAGTCAATTTTTTTTTTTTGAAATAGAATAATTCATTAAGAACTTAAATCAACAGATAAAACATCTACAAGAAAATGAGGTGGATCAGACCACTCTCCACGAACAGACTTAGGACTGACCGCCTTAGCAAGATGATGGACAGCCATATTCGCAGTTCGTCTAACAAAAACAACAGAACAACCTGCCAACGCTTTTAATAAAAGTTTACAAACCACAATAATATCATCAAAATAAGGCACACCAAAATAATCTTCGTTCACAGCCTTATAAACCATGATGCAATCTGTCTTGCTGACCAGTCAAATTAGTTCAATTGGAAGTGGAACTATGGACTATCCTTCAATCCATATCAAAAGACTTTTTGTTTCTCTGAAAATCATAACATCGACTGACTAAATCGCCTTCAGCAATATAAGAATTATGTGTTCCGCATGAAAGATAATAAAAATAATAGATTGAAATTAAAAACTTCATATATTGAATTTTTTAGATAAAATCATATGTTATTTCTGCTATTATGCTTAAACTTTAAATATATCACTTAATAATGTAATATATTCTCTAGATATTTTTTTTACGAATAATTATTTCTCTAGACTGTTTTAGTATCAATATATTTCATGTTAATTACATTTAGACATTGACTATCGAAAATGATGCATGCCTTGAGAAAAGTCTATAAATTATTATTTTTGAGAATCCAATATTGTTTTCGTATTTTTAATGAAAGATAAAATAGTTTTTAATATCTTTGCATTATAAGAAAATTAAATAAGAATTTAATTACTTTAACTCCAAATTCAGCAATGGCTGATCAAGTTTTTCCCACAAATATTTCTCTCAACTCGCATTTGATAAAATATCTTCTACCCCATACCAGAAACGTAATTGCACAGCACAAATAGGAGTGTTACATGGGCTTCAATGTGGGTTACATTGGCCCATATTTTATGAGTAGTGTAATGTGGCCATAATACATGGGCTTAAATATGGGTTACACTTGGCCCATATTTTATGAGTAGTATAATGTGGCCATAAATCACACACTTCTATAAAATATTGGACAAAGATATAGTCAATAACTTGAATATGATGTTGGATACGTGCACAAAATCAAATGAATATTCAAATGTCTACATGACTATAAATAACTCAAACATACAAAGAGCTATAGAATCAATAATTTTAAGGCCTTTGACAAATTCTTTAGCCATAAAGCCTCAAAACAACCTGTGAATTATGCTTCCAGTACACAACGCAACTATAATATGCTTACAGCTCTTCCAACAAGAACCAAGAAGGAAAATATATCTTGAAGAGATTCTTTTGTCTACAACACTAGCAAAATCCGGGTCGGAATGACCAAAACTACAACTCAAAGAGAGAATGGGAGAAATTGTGTCCAAACTTAATATCTGAATTATCAAGTAAATAGTATCATGAAATTGGAAATTAGAACAAATTCCAAAATTGATCAGAGATCAAGTACTGGTCGTTCTTGCAGAGTGACTGTCTGACGAGAGAAACAGCAACAATTATGGCAAGTATACGACGGTCCGCCAAGAAGAATTGGCTGATTTGTGACTTTCATTTTTTCATCGTTTGGGGAGGAATAACTTGGGACTTGGCAGAACTGTGTGAGAGGGAGAGTGGCCACGAATAATGTTAATCAGGGTTAGGACTTTTTTCTTTTTTTTTTAATTAAATAAATAATAAAGCATCTGATGTGGCTATATATTTTGACGTGGCTACATATAATTGGGCCACGTAATTTTTTAGTAAAAAGAAAAGGAAAACTAAAAGAAGAACGATAACAAAGAACGAGGACTTGGCTGTCTTCTATCCAATAGCTTGCGCCTCTCTCTCTTTCCTCAGACATTTCCCTATCGAGAGAGAGGGAATTGATCGATTGCATTCGAGGTGAGAAAAGATCACGATAAATCTGTAGATCAATCGCTGATTCCAGAGAGAGCGTTAAGCATACATGGATCAGATACTGAACAAGGTTGGATCTTATTGGCTGGGCCAAAGGGCCAACAAGGAGTTCAATTCCGTCGGCGATGATATCAATGTGCCTTCTACTTCCCCTTCTTTCGTTTCCATTTTCATTTCCTTTAATTCAATTTATTAATCTTTTTATGAGTTGAGTCTGGTCATATTATGTATATTTGTTGATTGGATTGGGATTAAGATTTAGGATTTATCTTATTTACTTCTTCATAAAATTTAATGCTGAGATTTTGTTCGATTCGCTGCTTTTATTGCTGTATCTAATGACGGAATTACGATATTTGTGAAAATGGTTATTTGTGGCTGAGTTTGACTTGGAACGTACAAAATAATGTTTCTTTTTTCTTAAGAAAACGTTTAATTAATGGATTTCATTCTCTGGTAAAGAAAATATAAAGTGAGGTTTTCAATGCAATTTGAAGCTTGCCTATGTTAATTCAATTGGAGCTTACTCATCTTTTGGTTGTCTAATGAGGTGATGCTGTAGATGATGGACTTTTACTATTTCTTTTTCTGCTTACACTAGAAATGAAAGGTGTAAATGTTTTTAATGATGTAAGATGGTTGAAGATAGCATAGCAGCATTATGATTTTCAAAAATAACTTGCTCATTGTTACATTGCTGTAAAATTTCTATCAGGCAAATTGATAAGGTTGAATTGGGAATTGCTATATGAGGTGTTGAATTAATCTCTATATTTTCAAATCATTTACTGGTGTCATGGAGAATCATGGAGATTATGGGGAAAGATTCTACTTCTGTACAATATTTCTCCTGTTTCCTCAATTTTAGTGTTGGCTATCATATAAACTTCACATGCTATCTGAAATTTTTCAACTTTTCATTATTCAGCACATGTTACCTAGTCCATTGATTTATTTTTCAGTGGAAGTCACACGTGCCATATATAACTTGAGGATACAAGATTATATTTGGACTGAAGGACCCAGGGTTTTGGGAACCTTACAAGTTTAACTCGAAATGTTGTAAATCCACCTGATTTTTCTCTTTCCTTTCCTAAAGCAGAGAGTGTTTAGTAACTTTAATTCTTGATAGCACATATACCTATGCTTATGAATATTTTTCCTTTTGTAAGTTGGCTTACACTCAAGTGCTTAGCCTTTTATGAATCACTTTCCACTGCAGTTTTTGATGCTGACATTTTTGTTTTGTTCTGTTCATCAGTCGTTGCAAAGCAGTATTGAAGGAGGAGCCAAATGGATAGTCAATAAATTAAAAGGTTGGTCCATTCAGTTCCCTTTTTTCTTCTTTCTCTTCACTTCCCCTCACGTTGTTTTTCTTTACCTTGTCTAATATTGTTATATTCTAGCTCTAAACTACAACTATTTCTTACTGCTCCAATTATTAAGCAGGGCTCTATACTTGTTCAGTGCTTCTTTTGTATTAAAATATATAAGTACTCCCTTCCTTTTATGATAACCCTGATTAATTGGATGGTGTCAACTTTGGGATTCCCCTGGGACATTTTGTTCATTGCATTTCAAAATAAGTTCAAAAGCTGAGCAATTTATTCATGTTTTGGTACGCGGTCCACTTCTTTCCTTTCTCCTCCTTAATACCAATGTTAATAACTAGTTCAAATAGGTAGGAACAACATTTCAGTAGCTTAAGTATTTGCTAGATTTAACATCTTCCTGGATTGAAAGATTTATTTGCTACTGTATTTGCTAGATTTAACATCTATTTTTGGAAGATGTTGGGTGAATTGTTCGAGTGGTTGCCCCTGGAGTTTCTTGGTATCAAATGCCATTTTAGTTTATAGGCTAATCCATATACCTAAAGTTTGTTCAGTTTTCATCTCCACTGTTTTCAATGACATGCATGGCTGGTAGCCTTTCATGAAAATAGCCATCCATTGAAGCTATTGGTTCTATTGGTTTTTTGATTTGGTGGTTTTCTGCTTCAGAAACTGTATTGTGGAATTTCTCGAGCTTTAGCATTTTGTCGATAAAATAGCTTTTGGTGGACAGGAAAAATGCAAACCCCATTGCCAGAACTGCTGCTGCAAGCAGTATGATTTGGCTGTAGGAATTTTCCCTAAAGATGCTACTAACTACGAGTTTAATGAGGAGACAGGGAAGCTTACAGTCTTTATTCCCTCAATCTGTGAAGTGGGCTACAAGGATTCATCCGTCCTGCGTTTTTCCACCACTGTAACTGGGTATTTGGAGAAAGGGAAACTAGTCGATATAGAGGGAATGAAAACTAAGGTGATGATTTGGGTAAAAGTAACCTGTATCACCTCTGATGGATCGAAGCTCCATTTCACAGCTGGGATGAAGAAAACAAGGAGTAGAGATGCATATGAGGTCCTTAGAGATGGAGTGAGTGTGGACAGGTTCTAGAGTAGTCAAAATGTATTATTGTGAATAACTCCTCCATATAGCTTCTGAACCCATTTACTGGGCTTAGTGTTGTACGATTATAAATATGATCATGGATGTGATTGTGATATGGTGAATTCCCTTTATTATTAGGTCTATAAATTTCATTCAAACTCAGTGATACCAGCTTGTGAATTGATCTTTATTCGCCAACATATTTGCCTTAAAAGGTATCGTAGTTTCAAGCTTTTCCTTTTTATTTGGCATTTTTGATTGAAAATAGTTATTGTTTCAAGATGAGAAGATACCGACTTTATCTAAAAGATGTGCAATCTTCAATGAACTTCAACACGCATGCATGTTACAAGGAATGCCCGGAAGACAGCAACCAAGGCCATAGATTTGCCGTATAAAACTGTGCCACAAAGGGTGGTCCTTTATCTTTGTGTCTTATGTAAAGCAAGTTCCTTATAAATCTCGTTTTAGAAAAAAAAAAATAAAAAGTGTTGGAAAAAAAAAAAAAGCTTTTGTCTGATAAAACAACAGAAATTAAAATGGCTGATTATAGAATTCTTATGAGAATCTTATCAATTGATGATTCTTAGGTAGATCCTATAATTATAGCTGCTTACACACACCAATTCATCAGACCTTTCTCATGTAACCTCCTGTGTCGTACAGTTTAAAGAAACGTTTTCGCTTTTTAAAGAATTTTCTGCCTTAACGCTCTCTAAAAATATCTTAGAAAATTTATAATCTTTTGAACTTAATTCGCCTACTTTAAAAAAAAAAAAAAAAAAGAAGCTATTCAAATCTGCTAATTTCCTGTCAAATTCCAAAAGGCCAGAATTCATTCTTTTGAGTGCCTCAAATCAACATTTCTTTACAAAAAAAAAATTCATCAAAAACAGGTATGGTGATGTACGGTTACAACAAAAGAATAGAGGAAATTTATCCGTTGGATCTTCCAATGAGTTAGAAAGACCGACCCAAATTGTTATCAATTCTTTCTCTGATTTTCATTTCTGTTTTCCTATTTCTCACAAAGTAAAGAATTATGCATACAGTTGAACTTCGCTCATAATTGCTAAAAACATTTAAATATTTAAATTTTAAAAATAACTTATTGAATATAAATACTTATTAATTTTATAAATAATAAATATAAATTCACACCGTTTTTATATGTAGTAAGCCTTAAATAATTTAATTTTAATCAAGTGATCGTAAATATGAATTGTTTATAGCTTTTCAAACATTGAATAATTCAACTTCTATCTCTATTGAACTTGGTTTGTAAATTTCGAATTATTTGACTCTGAAAATTCAATTTTGTAGATTGTTTTTGTTCCGGACTCGCAGGAATGCTAACAATGTGGCTTATTCTCTTGCTAAAGTAGCCTTATTGTTTGCAAACCATGTCAATTGAAGCTTCGTTGCAACAAGTATTGTTTCTATTTCAATTGGGATGTTTTGCGTTCTTGTAATAACGAAGAAATTGGATGCTATTTTGGGTGAAATGGAGAAGCCAACAGGCTCGAATTAGATTCATCATTCTCTTTGTTTTTGGCTTATAATTACTTCTCTTTTCAAAAAAAAAAAAAAAAAACCTTAAATAAAATAGTTAAGGAGGTGAGTACTGTCGTTTGGCTTTCTGCTCTTTTCTTTTTCGAACCATGTTTTCTGCTCTTTTTGCAACTTATTTTTCTGTTTCATGTATTATTTGACGAAATACATTCAACTGGACTAATTTTTGAATCATACAAATAAACAGCCATTCATAAGTATAACCAAGAGTATTAAAGAGGGGGGAAAAAACTAAATTGTAATTAACTTCTATGTTAAATTTGCAGTTGTATCCATTTACTTTTATTTTGACCAATTACATAAACAGGCGGACTAAAAATTTTACCAATCGGGCACTAGTTTATTTTGCTCAGTGACCTTTGTTCACTTTTTTGAAAAAAAAAAACAAACAAACAAACAAAAATTAATCACAATAAATTGGGTTTGAGTATTATTGAAGCTGAGGGCAGCAACCTCCCTGCTGTGCATATGGGAATCATATGTATCTTTGTTTCTTTTACATTGGAATATTTTAGCAGCAGCCATGATGTCCATGGCTATGAACATCTGATATCCAAAATTAGCTTACCCGACTAATCTCGATACGCAGAAGCAATAGAAGTATAGGGGAACGATTAGTTAAATTTGGTCAAGGATTGGAAGTTTGAAAGAAGGATTTGGAAGCTTCATAAGTAGACCAGGTAATGGCAGCAGCAGGAGCATGGAAGAGCATCCTTGGGATCCATCCTCTCATAAGGCCTTTGTATCCATCTTTCTTTACTATGCTTTTAACCACAGTCCCCATTGAACTACTTGTATATCTATCACATCCACATACCCCCTGTTTTCCACACATTTTCACTTCATCTTAATTAATTTACGTTTTGTTTTCTTACAACTTCTTTCAATATAATCTATAATGAAAATGAAAATAGCTTCATTTCCTAATTTGCTACCTAAGCATGCAAATAATTGCATAGGATTACTAGAACAAATTAGTGCTAAAAAAAAAGGTAGAAAGTTAAATTTTCTCCATAAATTTTTTAGTTATTATCATTCTTGAATTTCATTTTTTAGGAAAAAAAACAGCTAATTTTCAATTTATTGTTCCCGTAAAAAATAGGGACTTTTTTTTATGGATAATGTGAATTGAAAAATTATTTATAAAAATGGGGTGTTTTTTATTTTATTTATAGGATTTGGGTAGCTTAGGTCAATCCTATAGCAATTGACTACGGGGGATCTTATACATGCGCATCTACCGAGGAAGAACAGGACATTTGCTGAATTTTGGATACGCGTACCGAGGAGGGCGTCAGAATCATCTGATCCCGTAGCTACCACTTGCAAGATCAAACTCTGATCCTAGAGGGGCTCTCTACAAGATTGTCTAAGGGCTTGTTTGGTTTGTGGTATGGTATTGTTCATTAATGTATTGTTCTCTACGGTACAATGTTTGGGAGCATAATTCTCCCTATGGTATTGTACTCCATAATTTTAATCCATGATTTTTAAATACTGGTTTTGTCTAATTTTAAGAATCGCCAATTGGGTGATTCTCCATGATTCTCATTATTTACTGATAACAACCAAAAAAATAAAGCCAACAGCCCAATATCACAAGAAGAGGCCCAAGAAAAAGCCCATTAAGATCCCTACAGTTGAGAGAGAAAATCTAATAATCAAGGTTATCCGATCGGATTGGACATCTCACTGACAAAGTCTGATACATGCTGGAGCGTCGGAGTGCTGAAGCCCAGATCCACAGGCTAGGCATCATTGCAGGTCTCCCATTCAAAGGATCCGATCGGGGCCAATCCTTTATTTCTCTGTAACACCCTTATCCCTCCTAAAACTGTACCGGCGTCCGAAGACCGGAAAATTTTTTTTATAACTTCTATACCTAAAAACCTTATCGATATTTGCTTAATCAAAAACTACCTTTCGCCACTAACTTATAACTGTCCAATTTACTATGCAAGTAATAAAAATTTTGCAATATAACGGCTGTACATAGTACTAGCCCCCTGAAAAGCAAACAAACCACACAGCCTCTCAGAGGCACAACAATAAAAAATAACAACAGTATACATTCATTCCATCCATTTCATTTGTTCACAATCCAACACTCCTTACTAAAATAACTTCTGTTTACATTACATCACCATAAGTAAAACTTGTACTTATATATACATGCCAAAATTATACAACTAGAGCAATCTAAAAGAAATCCTGCAATCTGAATTCTTGCTCCAGCTCCTGTTTACCTGCGCGCAGTAAAACTACACGCTGAGCACTCAATATGCTCAGTGGTGACTAATAATCGATACATTTCCTAACATTTTCATTATTATTCTTAAGTTTTAGCATATAAATATAAACATAATTTTAAAATCAGTTATGATCACCTTTAAACAATAACTTAACATTTTCTATAAGATTATTCAATTTAGTCACATAATTACAATTTTGCCATTATAGGTTCAATGATAATCTTTAAACTGATAACTGAAGCAATTTACGTTTCTTTACACTTAATTTGTCAATTATAAGAAAAATTACATTTTAGTCCTTGTTGTCCATAAAATTCACTTTTTAAGTAATTTAACTATTATCTGACTATTTTATACTTAATTAATCAATTCCCACTTAATTTACTATCTTTTTACAATTTTTGAAAAAATTACCATTTTGCCCCTAAACTTTCTTTTTCTTTCATTATGGTCCTTCTTCACTTTCTTTTCCTACTTTTCATTGTCTTTTCATTTCTTTCTCAATTTATTACCATTATGCCCCTAGTACAGATCCGGCAAAAAATCTCAGACCGGATATACGGAACATGGACCCCACGGGCCCCACTAAAAAGAGAAATGATTTCCAATGAACCATTTTCAGAACACTGCACTTTTCACTGTCACATTAACACTTAAGCTATGGAGATCAATGATCCTACCCATAGCAAAGCAAGTCGCCATGACCTACACCGCGGTAAATGGTGTTCCTATGGCTACCCAACTATATCCAGAACTAGTTTTTACTGCCAGACTAATTCTAAGGGCACAGTAATAATTACTTTATTAATTCTTTTTAAGTCCGAAAAATTCAATAATTGACTTTTTATTTCTTTTTGTTGACATTAATTTAATTTCATATAAATTAACCAATTTCACCATTTTTATGCAATTATTAATCAATAATTCAATTATTTCCAATATACATATTAACATTAAATTCTAAAAAAAAATCACAATAATTTCAATAAATGTCAATAAAATTTATTTATGCATTATTTATTATTTATTATCATTTTTCATTAAAATAATCAATTAATTCACTATAAATCACAACTTTTACTATATACATACACTATAAAAAAATCTTAAAAATTCCCAAATTAATTCCAAATATTCTCTAAAAATTCATGGACATTAATTTTCATCTCTACTATTAATTTAAGCTAACAATTATTATTTTTATGCAATTTCTCACTATATACCCTAATGATTAAATTCGGCCAACCCAACTTCACCTTCCTAAAAATTGTATTTCTTTCATTTTCATCTTCCATTCATCATTTCTCTCACTTAATTACAATTACCCTAACATATTTACATCAATTAAAAACTTTAAACATTTTTGTCCTAATTACATAATTAAGAAAATTTCATAAACTTAGAAAATCTAAAGATTAATTAGTCACTTACAAATTTATCTTGAATTAGGGAGTCTAAGGTTCCTTTCCCTTGCCTTTGTTCTTGGAAAAACTCCCCTCTACTTGCTCACCTACATAGGGCCGCCCATTTAAGCTTAGTTTTCTTCAATCTCTTGTTCTCAAATGCAAAAACCAACCTCATAATCATTATCTGCACCCAAAAATCTATGGAAAACCACTAAGAAAACAAACTAAAATACTAAAATTCACAAGTTCCAACTTACCCCTTTTTCTTTCTTCCCTTGATTTCTTCACTTCCCTTGCCCAAATCAATCAAGTGAAGATATATTAGTAATCTAGAGTGGTGGAACTACAACCCCTAAGTTGAAATTTAGGAGAGATTTTGAGTAGACATGAAGTAAAAGAAAGGGAGAAGAAAAGAGAGGGAGTTTCGGCCAAATGAGAGGGAAGAGGAAGATGAACTGGTTTCTGGAATTTTCTCCAGAATTCTGGCTCTTATACCCTCCCTAATGGGCTCAAATTTGGGCCAAAGTGATGGGCTTTGCCCATTTAACTTAAAAGGCCCAATTTAGGCCCCTAAAGGCCCAATTAAAATTCTCTCTCTTCCAGTCATCAAATCACTCCAAAAATAATTTCATCACTCTTATCACATCAAAAATAGCTAGCACGCAAATTTTTGGCTCAATCGGAGTTCGTTATCGATCTGATTCAAACTTATCGGTCCGATTCGATAACTGCCGGTGTCACCGAAAAATTCCATTATCATCACTAAAATATTCTACACAAAAATTCATGTAGGCATGCAAAATCTGAAAATATTTGGAATTCGTTTACTATTTTTAATTATTTACGCAAAATTAAGTCACATTCCCTACCAGGAAAATTGACTCGCTAACTTTTTAGTAATTTTGACCTTTGGAAACCCATTTGACCTCAATTTCACTTCAAATTTTAACTCCGGACTCACCATGACCAATACTTTCCGATGGTCCAATAAAATATTTTTGACTTTCGGGTATCCTTTCGGGCCCGAAAAATACTATTCACCATCGGAAAGTACTATTCACGGCTGACCCGGTGTTGAGGCCATTACATTCTCAAACTTGTCTTCCACCCATTATAAGGCAGAGACACCCACTTCTACGATAATTTGAGACTTATCATTTGGTGCTTTTGTTGAGAGTCGACGACTGAGTAGAAAAGCCCAAGTTTTGTGATTCACAAGTAACATACAAACTCACCATCACACCACAAGGACGCAAGGTTTCCATGAAAGTCCTCGAGACTACATGAGAGATCGTCAAATGGAAAGTATAAAATGCCACAAAGAAAAGAAGAAGATGTGCAGACTCTATGAAGGTCTTATAGAATGCGCAGACGCCTGGATAAGTAAGAATGAAGTTTTGAGGCTAAAAGAAGGTGAAAAACCAAGCGCTAAGGCTAAAAGGAGGTGAAACATCCCTCTTTCAGTCTAATGAGCAAAGGGAATGTAGGACTCTCGGAACCAGCGTATTGGGAAACATTTTGGGGAAAGGAAAACGGTTGCCTCCCTTTTATGTCGCCAAGTGAATTAGGTAGAGCCTGATACCAGAGCCAAAAGACTGTATTGGGAACGCCCTTCCTTCCGCAAGCCCACCTAATACAAAAGGTACTGAGAAGAGAAAGTCAGATTGGAAAAAAAAGATCCCGAAGGAAAAGCAGCGCTAGCATCACGCCCCGTGGATGAAGACAACTGGAGTAAAGCAGGCTAAGAAAAGAAGAAAAAGATGCAAAGGAACACGTCTCCCCTCCTGACGGTCTAAGAAAAGCTAAAATAAGATCCAAATAAGTCATATAGAAAAATCGGTTAAGGCAAAGAAGGCTATAAAAAGCGCATCTCCTTTCCAAGAAAAGAATGCAAAGATGATAGAATCGACAAAAACGTGTGCTGTCCCAATCGCAAGATCGACAAAAATGTGTGTTATCCTGATCGAAAGATCGATGAGAACATGTGTTGTTCCGATTGAAAGCTCGATACAGTCATCATTATGCATCAATATAACGAGTCAAAATAATAATAGCTTATTTTTGTAAAAAAGAGTTACATTTACAATTGTAGCAACAAATTTTCTTTTCCACGAAAGAATTTGAGCCATAATTCAAGAAGTGTTTTTAAAAAGGATCCATCCAAGTCAAAGACTTGAAAAAGAAGCACGGAGAGCAAAAGACAAAGGAAGACCAAAATTTGTAGGAAAAATCTAAAGAAAAGATAAACAACTTTCATTTTTTATGCTTTCGAAGGAAACTTTCCCATTACATCGTTCGCTGTGTACCTTAAAAAAAAGAGAGAAAAGAGAGAGAGAGAGAGAGAGAGAGAGAAAGAGATTAAGGAGGCTAAAGCAGTCGAACAATCAAGATGCCACTCTCTCCTCTTTTCCCTAAAGCTAAGGATTAATCAGCATGCACATCACCAACCCGATCCGTTGGCAACAGATCTAATACCAACCCACTGATCTCATCACAATGGCCAATACAAGATAAAAGTAAATTGCCATCAAATAAAACACCTATTATCTCCGATCAAAAAACAAAGAGACTCCCCCAATAAGAATCCGATTATGGTCATCATCCCAGAAAAAATCTAGACTACAGAGTATGTTTAAAGACAAGCAAAAAAGGCGACAAACCGTTCGAAATGATGCAACGCCTTTTGAAAAAAGATAAGTGCTACTCAACAGTTATTATTTCGGTATAAGTTATCATCTTCTCACTAGTTTTAATAATTCCCTTTTATTGCTATCACAAAATGCCAAGACACATAAAAAAGAAGAATGAAAAAGAATAGATATGTTGTAATAAAGAAATTATATTCATTCAAAAGTACAAAGTACATGGATGATGCTCTTCCTATGATCTACATAAATAGCATTCTTGTCAATCAGCTTCCATGCTTCTTGTCTGAAAAAACACAAGACCGAAACTCTCTCAACTTTCCCTCCCACAAAACAAAAAATAAAGATAAAAGAAAGGAAAAGAGAGGGCAAAAGAAAAAGGAGGAGGAGAAGAGAAGAAGGAGGCTAATTACAAGAAGAGAAGAAACAAAAAAGAAAGACAACTAGGAGAAAGGAGGAAAAAAGTCTCGTCGCCGTCTTGACCATTGTCTTCACAACGAGACCACCTCTTATATTAGTTCCCTGACAATAGAGCAACACCAAGATAAATGAAGAGGAAAGTATAGATATGTATCCACAACCATGACCAAGTGAAAGCCTTGTGCTAGGAAATAAGAATTATCGGGGTAGCAGATCGCATGACTTGCTAAGACAAGCCACATCCAGACAAGACAAGAGGTCTTTTCTTCATTCACCTTCCTAAAATGGTGAATTTGACGATAACACATAGAAATTCTAAAGGCCTTATAGTCAAACTCAATAGCCAAGACATAATAGACATGAGGAAACAAGAGTTATAAGAAGAAATAGAAGGGATAGCATGAAAAACAGAAAGAAACCCCTTTTTATAGGCAACTCCAAATTCGCTTTAAGGAAATTAATGAGGACATCACGCGTTAAGAGCTCATTAATGCGTACAGAAATCGAAGCATCAAAAGGAAAATCGGCCGTCAAAAAGCGAGAAACAAAACATTCTCCATCAAGTCAGGGAAATGAAATGACGCTTGACAAATGACCTTTAGATGATTAGCCGATAATAAGGCTAGCCTGAAAGAGACAAGAATAGGGGATGAGTCGGTTGGCACACATAATCAAAAGCTCGTTAGTCGTACTTACACCCTTCAAAAGCGCATGTTAGGCAAATACGAGGCAAATAAGGACCATGTCAGGTAACTTTGCCTCCTCCCCAAAATATTGTTGTTTACAAATCTGTGCCTACAACAGATATAAAGAGAACAGCCAGAAAAGTTAGGGCTCTTAACTCATCAGTCGCTGAGCCCTCCAAGGAAAGGGAAGGTGTATTGGCTGAAATCCAAAGGGTCATTAGCGAAGGGAAATCAATAAAGCTTCTCAAACAGGTTAGAAAGCAAAATATAAAATTTATGATAAATAAAAGGCATTTCGCAGAATCAATTCCATCCCAAGGCTAATATCTCTCTAATTTTGATCGATAAACCATCTCGATTGATGTTTCAAAAATGGCTCTCAAGGCTAATCAATTCAGCCCAAGGCTGATGTCCCTTTAATTCTAATCGATGAACCATCCTGATCGATGTTTTAAAAATACCTCTCAAGGATAATCAATTCCATCCTAAGGCTGATGTCTCTTTAATTTTCATCGATAAACCATCCCGATCGATACTTAAAAAATGCCTCTCAAGGCTAATCAATTCCAGCCCAAGGCTGATGTCGCTCTAATTTCGATCAACGAACCATCCTGATCGATGTTTCAAAAACGCCTCTGAAGGATAATCAATTCTAGCCTAAGGCTAATATCTCTATAATTCTGATCGACGAAACCATCCCGATCGATGTTTCAAAAATACCTCCCAAGGCTGATTAGTCCTCGTTGTCTCAAGGCGGATGTCTCTTCAATACTCAAACGACCATGGCTCACACCTCACTAATTCTAGGGGAAAATGCGGCCTCTTATAATCAAACAAACCACCTTAATTGGCTCATTCAACATCTGAAGATAGAACGTTAGGAATACCATCGACGATAAAATCCCCCAGGCAATCTGGCCACATAATCGCTACTTCAATCTCCCATCGAACTGGTTGGCAGGGGACATATGATAACACCCAAAAAAATAAAGAGAATAGCCCAATATCATAGGAAGATGCCCAAGAAAATTCTCATTAAGATCCCTACTGTAACACCCTTCTCGAAATAATACTTTCTGAAACGAAACTTAGCTGACGACGGCAAGTTTTTTTTTTAACTGAACAATTTAATCCACTCGGAAAACTTATACAGTAATTACAGAATCAAATAACAGTCTTATGAACAATCATTAATCATCAAATCAAAACTTATTATATGTAACACCCTTCTGAACAGTCTGACTGAATATGAGATAACCTGAAATTTTTTTTTTCCTCTTTTTAACTACTCTGTCTACTGCAGACTTGCCCACCATGCCATACTTATAAATTAACTACATTGATTAATCTATATTATCCAATTAACTAATTTCCAAATAAAAATTCGGCAATATAACGCCTTAAAACTTATCTAACCCACCTGCAAATCAAACAATTTCTCAGCCCTTTAAGGGCACCACAAATCATAAATAATTTTCCACATAAATCTCATTCATCCATTCTCATTATTAATCATATTTCCTAAGACAAATCATTATTACATATTACATTCTAAAACTATTATAATACTCCAAAATAAAGAACAATTTATATTAAAAGTTCCTTGTTACATTTATACACCTCAAAGGTGATCAGTCCACACTAGATTCCTTCTTCTGATGGATAACCAAAGCAGCTGTCCAACCAAGAACAAACCTATCCTGATACCTATACGGATAATAAAACCCGTGCTAAGCTATAAAGCTTAGTGGAGAACAATATAATCTAAAGATACTCTTTACAACACAGTACATACCTCAATTATAAAAATATAAAGTTTAATAATATTGTCGTTAATACCTCTAATTACCTTGGATCCAAGCTTTTCATTTAGCAATAATCACAAACATAAAAGAACATCATTAATTGTTACCACAGAAAACGTTTAGCATAATTCCTACATATCTATATATATGCATCAGTAAAATATAATATGCAATATAATTTCATTTTCATGTAATCATTAAAACAATTTTAGTTAGGTTCATTATATATTACATGCCCCACATCATATCACATATTATGCACTTGACCTATAACAGAGTTGTATACATACTCATATTATATAAACAAACATAACCAATTAAGAAATTAGTTTATGACTTTCAGAAACTATATAAGTGAAGACAAATTCCTCGTATACTATACGTACTCATAATATACAGATACATAATGTAAATATATAGAATTATTGATTCACATGCTTATCAATATTATAACTTTGCAATTTATTATCCATTTGATGTACTTATACAAGAGGATAATTTGTATGCATATTAGCTCTGAACTATAATATTTCTTATCTTTTATACTTTTTAACTTATTTTCATATTAATGCCCCTAGAACAGTACCGACAGAAATACTCAGACTGGATATACGGGATGTGGACCCCATGGGCCACAACAGAATGAGAAATGACCTCCAGAATCATTTCTCATATAACATATGAACATATGACAGTACGTATAATATATATACTATGGAGATCAACGATTCAACCATAGTAAAGCAAGTCACCATGACTTGCACCGCGGTATAGAATCCCTATGGCTAGCCAATTATATCCTGAGCTAGTTTTTACTGCCAGACTATTTTCTAAGGGCGTAAAAGATCACTTGCTTTCAGTACATTTATCAACTTTATCAACATTTCAATCCAGATAATACAGTTATTCAGAACATTCAATATTTTTGTACAGTTTGTGAACCATCATTCACTTTAGTCAGGAATTATTTCACAATAATTCAGCAAATTATCTTTAAAACATGTTTTAGTCATCTGAGAAATCTCTTTTATACATATTCTTTCAATTTACTTTACACAAGCTAATAATTATATGTAAACAATACTTGTACTAGTCATGATAGTTCATTTCTAACTATGTTATGTTCATTACAAATAAATTCCTATACCATTATTTAGACTATTGATGCGAGAATCAACTTATAAACACAGTCACGATAAAAGGACATACCTATATCGTTCTTCATAATCATTTCCATTGTTCCACTGTACTTAATTTAATCATTAAACATTCATACTCTAATACTATATTTGATACATGCAGTCAATGCTTCACTTTTAATAGAAATATCTATATAAGCATATAAATTTCATAATATACACCAAGGCAACAACATGTATGAGTAGAGCATTTTTAACAGTGTCTTATTAGAATCCATATGTTTTTGCATCAAGTTTAAATAACTATGAAAATCATATTGCTTATGATATTTACTAAATCATTTCAAAATAGGTTCACATTCCAGAAGTAAACCTCCATCATCTAACACATACAATCCTTAAAATATCCGTAACTAACTTTAATATTAATAACCTACTAAATCTCAACTTATATCAGAAATTCCAATTGACTTGTAATTAAAATCTACCTCTTAAGCATATTGTTAAATAATAGCTTCTTAATAACATATAACCAAACCTTAGCAACCAAATGCTTATAATTAGTGCTTATCAAAATTCAAGGCTGCTATAAGGGTAATTACACAAGAAAACTATACTTTTCCTCAATTCAGCTTATAAACTCCAAATATGATCGTTTACTTATAACCACTAATTTCCAATATTGTTTTCTCTTACTATCCATAAAATTTCCCTTGATTAACGTTTTAAACCTTCAACTATAACTTATTTGGATATTAATCACAAGAATTAATCAAGACAACATTACAAGTTTCAAGAGTAAGTAAAGTATTTTATTTATTTTCAGCAAGTTTCACCCATACTACCATTAAATAATCGCAACTTCAATCTTAATAACCAATACAATTCATTACTCTTTAATTATCTTACAAACACTTTATGACAAATAAATCTCAAATACTAACATGCATACTCCATCTTAATTTTTAATTGAAAATCCTACTAAATTCACATCTTAAGTTCACTATCAAATATTGATTTCAGGAGCTGTCAATAACTCTCACATACCATTAATATGTATTAATAATCCTCCTGACCATATAACGTGCAATCAACTCAAATTAATTTCACCATTTACCTTCAATCAAGCTTAATTCCCAGTAACAATTCATACATACACTTAGGATCAATATGGCACTTACAGTCATAAAACTTTCTTGCATTCCCAGGCTAATAATTATATTGCAACATATAATTCAGGCAGACACAATTTAGTGCTGGTTACTTAGTCCTTTATATAATCTTAGTAATGCAAAACTTATTTTGTTTTTCTTATCATAACCTCATACAAATTAACCAAAGCTTGCAGTAATATTGTACATAAAATCAAATTCTTAGTATTATTTTTATATCAATCAAACACATATAAAATCAAAGGAGTTCCCGAACCTGTTAGTCAAATTTGCTACGATCTGCCTGTCATCAAGCTCGCCGGACCGGTCACCGGAGCTCGCCGGACCGGTCACCGGAGACTCATTAAAGCTACCCATTGGTAGCTAGGACCACCGGTGGTTGCCAGATACCGCTCACGTGCCCCAACACCGTCGCACTTGGTCGGAATCGAAGTTGGAAGGTCCTGCTTAGTCGGAGGCCGATCTACCTGCTGCCGGCGAGTGGGGATGATCGGCGACCACCAAAAGAGTTGCCTCAACCTCACGAGTCCACCGGTGTTGTTAATCGCCTCCAGCGCCGTCAAGATCGCCGAAAAACAAAGAAAAAGGGAGAAGAGGAGAGCTTGAGCTAAAATGGTAAACAAATCGGAAAAACCCACAGGAGAACGGCGCCGTTTTGGAAGGCGGTGGAGGCGGCGATCTGTGCCCCTTCACCGGTGTCGAGCAGGCGGTCCCCGCTTCTCTCTTCCCCGATCCTCTCTTTTTTTTTTAATCATAATAATAATAATAATAATCATACTAATAATTATAATAATAAGACTACTAATAACAAGAATACCCCCCAGTTCTCGTTCTTTTTATTTTTTTATCCAAACCTATTTGTTTTATTTACACATACTCACCAATATTTGTTCTTTAAATTTAAACCCCACTTTTCTTTTAAAATCTCACCTTTTACAATTATTATTATTATTATTCTTTTTAGTATGTTATCGGAATTATCATAATATTATTTAATTCACACTTATTAATTAAAATCTTCATTTTTTATCCTTGCAAAACTGGTACCAAAAGGCACTATTTACCAAATATAATCAATTCAAATTTTTGGGGCGTTACAATTCTCCCCCACTTAATAAAATTTCGTCCTCGAAATTTATCTGAATAACAAAACTGTAGTTACTACTACTCATTTGTCCCCACGTCATGATATCTTCTGAATACTATAATAGAGTATATATTTTTCTTCATCACTCTGAAATACAAGCAGTCTTTTATCAAGTAACAGATCTTCTATACTCCTTTTTAAACCCCTTTATCACTTAATCACATCACTTCTCTCAACTCTTGATTATCCTGATCTCTATTGTTCAACTCAAAACTTTAATTTCTGTACATAAACTCTTTATTACGCAAGATCCATATTTACTGATGTTTCAGTAACTAATAGTCATCAAACATCTCTTTTATCTTAATGAGACCCTTATTCAATACAACTGACAAAATCTATGCTGGATTCCAGCTATAACTTCTTACTAGTATAACAAAACTGCCACTAACAAAACCACATACAAAGCATGTAATTGCATGACTATGAAATAACATATGCATATGTAGACTATGAAGCATGTGGCCACATGACTGAACTGTATGCATGTATATCGTATATCTATGCATGGACTGAAACACAAATGTACACATGCAGGACTAATGCATAATATTAGTGGCAGTGTATATTAATTGGGTTAACAGAATCACCCAGAAACATTACTTCATAATTAACGAGATAACAAAGAGTTAAACTCTGGTCCTAAATCACCAACTTACTTATTTATACTCACAATATCTGAGGAATCTGATAACAACAAACTTGTCTCTTTAAAATTCACTCATTCCATATGCCATGTACATAAATTACTTGTAGTACTTCCTTCGCTTATGCACTCACGCCGATCTTAGAATTAGCTCATCCTTATCAAAACACATAAAATTCTTTTTGAAACATGATATTGCAATAATCTCTACATACGTTATTAATGCACTTCTATCATCTTTCTTACTAATCGATCAAACTCTATAGTCCTCTTAACAATACCACTTTTTACAACTATACCAATATAAGGAAACGATTTTTTTGCCTATAGTCCACACAGAATATCCTTAATACTTCTCAGCTTCTTTGACATTTCAAAAAATGCTTACAATCATTCTCTAACCTCAAAATCAATCATCATAGACAACTATCAATCAAGAAATGAGAAACATATAAGAAACTCCGTCAAAACATTTCCTTCCATCTAGGTCAAGACCATAGTTTTATCTACTAATTATCAAAGTTTCACTCTTATACTATCATCCGTTTTCCTCAATTATATATTCACATATTACACTTGGTTCCTTCCATTACAACTATATCACTATACTGTGATCATTTCCTAATTCATACAATAATATCATCTATACTGTTTCATTCAAATATAGACATATATTTCACCTTTATTCACTATCACCCATATAAAAACTCTTATATCTATTCTTTTCAACTTAATTTCGCAATGCTGTCTAAATCACCCCAAAATAATGAATTACATTCAATTGCCCATACTGATCAGGAAGTCTCTGACAAATATATAGAGCATCTTATCATCCTTTACATACCATCATATCAATTTCAACTATCATATTTTTATCAGAACACAAATAACGCGCTCAATCATTAACTCTTTCTCAATCATTAACTTTAAATGATCCGGATATGCTTTTCAACAGTCTTATGTTATACTTCAATCTAATATCAGAGAATGTTAACTGCTGAAAATTCCCTCAATATCATCTTACTATCTCAAAATCATGGTCCTACTAATTACTCCAATATAAACAAAATCATAGGTCGACCATTTATATCAAATTATCCAATTCCATATCAAATCAACACAGAATATTGATATCTGCACTTAACCAATCCATCAGAACTTTCAAGAAACATATTCCTAACTCACATTACCCAGAAAATCAAAACCTAAGCTCTGATACCACTAAATGTAACACCCTTCTGAACAGTCTGACTAAATATGAGATAACCTGAAATTTTTTTTTTAATCATAATAATAATAATAATAATAATCATACTAATAATCATAATAATAAGACTACTAATAACAAGAATACCCCCCAGTTCTCGTTCTTTTTATTTTTTTTACCCAAACCTATTTGTTTTATTTACACATACTCACCAATATTTGTTCTTTAAATTTAAACCCCACTTTTCTTTTAAAATCTCACCTTTTACAATTATTATTATTATTATTCTTTTTAGTATGTTATCGGAATTATCATAATATTATTTAATTCACACTTATTAATTAAAATCTTCATTTTTGACCCTTGCAAAACTGGTACCAAAAGGCACTATTTACCAAATATAATCAATTCAAATTTTTGGGGCGTTACATTATAATCCATACATTCGAGGCAAATAAACATATAACCAAAATATCATTCAAACCTTTACCTTAATAGTCTAAGTATATACATGCCAAAAGCCTACACTCACTAATACAAAAATCTTCTCTTCCGATCTGATCTTTTCATGTATTGTGCTCCCGCAACTCTTCAGAACCTGCACGCAGTAAACACTACGTGCTGAGCATTAAATATGCCCAGTGGTGACTACTAATCCAAGAATTTCCCAAGAATAAGCATAATTTCATTAATTTATGCTTCTACTATTCTTATTACATTAAGCATTTTCCTTTATTTTCGTTATACTAATCTTGTTATTATTTCATATTCTGATAACTATTGGTCTTTTGTTTCTAAACTTAAAGCTTTTCTTTACAGTATTTCATGTAGTGGAACAATATCGGATTTACTTTTACTTTTACGTTAATGTTTACTATAATTTCTTCTTTTATCAATAATTTCGATTTAACCTCTAGCCACAACAATTTAACTATTATTTTATTTAGCAATACGTATTGGTACTCGTGTCATTACTAGTACCAAAATAAATTACTTAAATTATTGGTTTACTGGACAATTATTCAATCTGTACTCTAATTATACTTCCTGTGATTTATTCTTTTATTTTTGCTTTAACTTTTAACTAATAAATACATTACTAATTAAAGGCTTTTAAGCTTTATTGCAAAGTGATAGAGGTATTTCGGGACACTT
The DNA here is from genome assembly GCA_037975025.1 of Excoecaria agallocha. NCBI lineage: Eukaryota > Viridiplantae > Streptophyta > Magnoliopsida > Malpighiales > Euphorbiaceae > Excoecaria > Excoecaria agallocha. The sequence goes on along the minus strand of CM075806.1, from coordinate 58,641,546 downwards.
TGCAGTTAAATTCTCTTTCCTTCATTTATATATATATTATTTTCAGTCAAATACTTATTAAGACGTATGTCTTTTACTTCTTTCTCATTGGTCAATTATGTGTCTTTCAATTGTTTTACTTTTCAAATAACTTTTCTTTCAGAAAAACATTACGTAAGAAATAAGTTTACTTCATATCAAAATTATCACTTTTTTAACTTTAAGCAGGAAATTAACCTTATTTTTTTCAAACTTATTTCTTCCTACAATAGTAATTGGTACGAGAAATACCAATTAATCAAATTTATTATTTTTTTCACGAAAATAAAATACATTCTAAATTCTTATAGAAACTTAATTAAACATTGATTTAATATTTTAATCATATAAAATCTTTCTTTTCTTTCTCTTTCTAATTACCCTTTTCAGAAATCTTTACAGATTTATTTGGTCTTTGCATTTTATTTCAAACGAATCATTTTTGTTATAACTATTCGCATTCAATTCAATTAAACAATACTTATTTATTCATTTCGATGTGCTCCTAGTGCAATATAATAGGTTTCTCACAAAGGATACTCGGGACTGGACCCGAAGGTTCCACTAAACAGATAGAGAAATGATCTCGAAAGATCAAGTCTCACAGAGCAGAAACATATATACTTTTACTTTTACTTTCACTGAAGCTATAAAGATCAAAGATCCCGCCCATAGCTAAGCAAGTCGCCATGACTTGCACCGCGGTATAGAGGTGTCCCTATGGTTAGCCAATTATATCCAAAATAAGAATCTAATACCTGTCTATCGCTAAGGGCAAACACACTCAATCACATTTGCGATTACTTTAAACATTTAAAAATTCTTAATTTCTTTCTTTTATTTGTTTCTATACTTTATTCTGATCAATTGTACTCTTTTGTGCCTTTGACTATTCAATAGCTTTTTATCCTTTTATTCACTTTCTCTTTTTCAGTCACTTTTGTGAGTTATTCTTCGATAATTCACTCAGATACTTAATTCTTTTAATCTTTTATACAGATTATAAATAATGAATTATAGCATTATAATTCACAATTTTCTTTTTATTCTTTTTATATAATTCTTTGCGAATTATTCTCTAATCATTCAATAGTTGACTTCTTTTTCTTTTATTGTTCAGACTTTTTTTAATCATTCGGTATGCCAACTTTATTTCGTCGGCGAAACATTTTTATAATCATTAATTCTTTTAAAATTTTTTGTCGACTAATTTATTTTGATAAATTAGTCACGTCTTTATTTTTCTACTTCTAGGCATTTAGGAACTTTAAGTATATCAACTATTATCTTATGCCTCGAACAAGCATAATTTGACTTTTTCTATCGATTTATTTATTTCAAATGCATAATTACGATTTTGCCATTATAATTATTTATTTTCATTTTTATTATATAACTTCCTCCATTATTCATCTTTTATTCTTTAATTTTACAATTTTCGGGTAAAATTACATTTTAGTTCTTAAACCACAGAAATTCTATCTTTCGAAACCGTTATGCCTCCGAAATTACTATTTTACCCTTATTAAATATTTCTTACTTATTTTTACGCGTTAATAACTTACTTTGAAAAAATTATCATTTTGCCCCTAAAACTTTTATTTTCTTTCATTTAAATCCTTTTTCTATTCAAAACTCATTTTATCTTTCTTTTATTTACGTATTAATTTATTTTTATTATTTTTTATTATTTATGAATTATTTACCAATGATTCATGATTCTTATTATTTTCATGACCCAATAATTATTTCGAAAAATTCGTTGGTTGACTTTTTATTTCTCGTCATTAATATTAAATTATTTTTCATATTTATTCATCACTTTAGTCATTTTTATACACTTATGCATTAAAAATTCAATTATTTTCATTGTACATATTCACCTAAAAATTCCAATAATATCCAAATCAATTCAATAAATTCCAATAAAATTTATTTACGCATTATTCATTATTTAGCATCATTCTCCACTAACATAATCAATTATTCTTCATTATTTCACAATATCCACTGTGGACATAACCAATACATAGGCTTTAAAAATTCAAAATAAATTCCAATAATTCACTAAAAATTTAAGGGAACCATTTATCATTTATACAATTAATTTAGACTAACATATATTATTTTCATGCAAATATTCCTTCATTTTCCCTTACTACAATATTCGGCCATCACAAAATTCCACCTAAAACATTTTCTTTTTCCCTTTTAATCTTTCATTTCATCTTCTCTAAGGTTCAATTTCATTTACTCTAAACAAATGTCATCAATTAACCACTTTAAAAATTTTTAACCTAATTACATCAAAGGAATTTCTTCACAAAAAAGGAAAATTAATAGATTTTGTAGTCACTTACCTTTTTCTCAAGCTTTAGCTTCCTTAAGCTTCACTTTTCTTTACTTGACACCAAGCACAACTCCATCCATCCACAATCTCCTCCTTGGCCGAAATCTTCAAGCTTCCTAACATCAAATTTTTGTCCTCAAATGACAAATCCAAGCTCATATTCATTATCTAGACCTCAAAATCTATGGGAAAACATCAAAGAAAAAATTTAAAACACTAAAATTCATAAACTCTAACTTACCCTATTTTCTTTCTCAACTTGATTTCTTGCCTTCCTTTGCTCAAGTCACTTGATTAAGATCACAAGGGTGATCTAGAGAGCTGGAACTTCATTTCTTATGTTGGGTTTTATGAGAAATTTGAGGTAGAAGAAGAAGAAATCAAAGGGAGAGAGGGAGAGAAAGTTGTTCGGCCACCTAAGGAGAGGAAGATGGAGCCAGCAAAATCTGAAGATTTCTACAGATTTTGTCTCCTTTTATATCTCTCAAATGGGCCTAATTAAGGGCTTAACTAATGGGCTTAACCCAAGTATACAATTAAGCCCATTTTAAGTCATTTTGGGCCCAAACCAAAATCTCTATCTTCCTCACTTCAAATTACTTAAATTTTGATTCCATCATTCTTAAAACATCAAAAATAGGTATGAAATAAATTTTCGGCTCAATCGGAGTCCGTTATCGATCCGATTCAAACTTATCGATCCGATTCGATAACTGCCGCAGTCACCGCAAAATTCAATTTTCATCACCAAAATATTCTACATAAAAATTCATGTAGGCATGCAAAATCTGACGATATTCGGAGTTCGTTTACTATTTTTAATTATTTAAGAAAAATCAAATTCTCTTCCCTATCAGGAAAATTGACTCGCTACCTTTTCGTATTTTTGACTTTTAGAGGTCCATTTGACCTCAAATTCACTTCAAATTTCAACCCTAGACTCACCATGACTATTCCTTTCAAATAGTCCAATAAAATATTTTCAACTTCCGGGTGTCTTTTAGGGCCCGAAAAATACTATTCACTGTCGGAAAGTACTATTCACGGTTGACCCGGTATTGAGGCCATTACAATTTTCCCCTACTAAAAGAAATTTCGTCCTCGAAATTTACTTATAACACATTGTAGAGGATGCCATACAGTTGCTACCAAACTTCTTTCACACTTCATAAGTCCAAAATACCTCTCCTAAATAAACTCATTTACATTTTAAATTAGTCAATTTTTATCAGTTTCTCTTTTCTAAACATTCATCTTAATAAGAGTTGAATTCTACTATAAATAATCACTTTTCACAGTCATTGCCACAATCCCATACACTTTACCATACTCTTTCTTTCAATATCTGAAACATTCACTCTGACCAATCCTTTGTCAAAGGTGAATCACTATGTCAATACTGAGACATTACCAATCTTCCTCTTTTGACACTTAACAAATCCGTTGACAGATTCTTTAATCACCTTATTCTACTTCTAAACAAATACCATTACAAGTCAGAGCAATTCTCAAATAAATCTAATGCTCTGCATCCATATATCAATACATTTAATATTTACTTATATCCGTCACATTCCACTTCCAATATGGCATCCAGAATTAAGCTTTTAATCCTAGCACACCTGATCACTTACAGGATGTCAGGCATTACTATTTCAATGAACTTGAGTAAGAATCTTTCGATTTACTCACAATGACTACTACATAAACTTTTCCTTTCAGAATTACTGTCCTCACCTGCTGTACAAAATCAGTTTCACTTATTTTTCAGTTAAACACTCCCATCTGGAGTCAAACTTAAACTGGCTCTCACAGCCCGAAAACCAAAAACATTATCATTAACCATTTACACCTATCATTTCCATCAATTCACCAACAAGGTCAGTATACTGATAAATTTAATCGACATGACCAATATCTCACAATGGTCATATCAAAATTGGAAAACAATCTTAAGCACACTAGTTCTTATCTCATTCTTAGGTTATCCTTATGCTCATCATATCTCCTGTCAGTTTTATCCTATCAAGTGGGGCCTAAAAATACAGTATAATGCATATCAGATGCTGTCAAACAATATGAAATGCCATGCAATGAATGTATGATTTCATGTATGCAGATAGAATACTGTCAAGTATCCTCATATAATGCAGATATCATAGTCCATCCCAGAACTATGAGAAATACAATCAAATCCCCACTCCTATAAGGAATCACTGACATATATATAGAGCATCTTAAACAACCTTAACTTATGATAATTTACTCACTAACATTCTTAAACCAAAACAATCCAGTTAAGCATCTCCTTATCCTGTACAATTTATCCATACTCACAATACAATTCCTTTCTATTTCTATCACACTCTTCATCTTGTGCTTCTTTTAACTGTTCTCATCCATATAGATACTTAAACTCTCACATTTTCATTTAATATCAGTCAACTTTTCTTTTTCCTGCTTTGACTCTCATGACGTCTCAAGCAGTAATACTTCCATTCTCATTCACTATCATTTCTATCATGCAAAATCAATCCTTTCATATTTGACAATCTCAGTCAAATGTCAACTCTTTCACTTTAACACAGATAGGGGAGCAAGTACCCTTCAGATTACTTAACACATATTTCCTTATAATTGGCATGTATATACAGACAAACTTATCACTGATCCTTATCCCACTCCGATCTTAGAACCGCTCAAACCTTTGCTCTAATACCACTAAATGTAACACCCTTCTCGGAACAGTACTTTCTGAAACGAAACTTAGCTGACGACGGCAAGTTTTTTTTTTAACTGAACAATTTAATCCACTCGGAAAACTTATACAGTAATTATAGAATCAAATAACAGTCTTATGAACAATCATTAATCATCAAATCAAAACTTATTATAATCCATACATTCGAGGCAAATAAACATATAACCAAAATATCATTCAAACCTTTACCTTAATAGTCTAAGTATATACATGCCAAAAGTTTACACTCACTAATACAAAAATCTTCTCTTCCGATCTGATCTTTCCATGTATTGTGCTCCCGCAACTCTTCAGAACCTGCACGCAGTAAACACTACGTGCTGAGCATTAAATATGCCCAGTGGTGACTACTAATCCAAAAAATTTCCAAGAATAAGCATAATTTCATTAATTTATGCTTCTACTATTCTTATTACATTAAGCATTTCCCTTTATTTTCGTTATGCTAATCTTGTTATTATTTCATATTCTGATAACTATTGGTCTTTTGTTTCTAAACTTAAAACTTTTCTTTACAGTATTTCATGTAGTGGAACAATATCGGATTTACTTTTACTTTTACGTTAATGTTTACTATAACTTCTTCTTTTATCAATAATTTCGATTTAACCTCTAGCCACAACAATTTAACTATTATTTTATTTAGCAATACGTATTGGTACTCATGTCATTACTAGTACCAAAATAAATTACTTAAATTCTTGGTTTACTGGACAATTATTCAATTTGTACTCTAATTATACTTCCTGCGATTTATTCTTTTATTTTTGCTTTAACTTTTAACTAATAAATACATTACTAATTAAAGGCTTTTAAGCTTTATTGCAAAGTGATAGAGGTATTTCGGGATACTTTGCAGTTAAATTCTCTTTTCTTCATTTATATATATATTATTTTCAGTCAAATACTTATTAAGACGTATGTCTTTTACTTCTTTCTCATTGGTCAATTATGTGTCTTTCAATTGTTTTACTTTTCAAATAACTTTTCTTTCAGAAAAACATTACGTAAGCAATAAGTTTACTTCATATCAAAATTATCACTTTTTTAACTTTAAGCAGGAAATTAACCTTATTTTTTTCAAACTTATTTCTTCCTACAATAGTAATTGGTACGAGAAATACCAATTAATCAAATTTATTTTTTTTTTCACGAAAATAGTAATTGCCTTCCTTTGCTCAAGTCACTTGATTAAGATCATAAGGGTGATCTAGAGAGCTGGAACTTCATTTCTTATGTTGGGTTTTATGAGAAATTTGAGGTAGAAGAAGAAGAAATCAAAGGGAGAGAGGGAGAGAAGGTTGTTCGGCCACCTAAGGAGAGGAAGATGGAGCCAGAAAAATCTGAAGATTTCTACAGATTTTGTCTCCTTTTATATCTCTCAAATGGGCCTAATTAAGGGCTTAACTAATGGGCTTAACCCAAGTATGCAATTAAGCCCATTTTAAGTCATTTTGGGCCCAAACCAAAATCTCTATCTTCCTCACTTCGAATTACTTAAATTTTGATTTCATCATTCTTAAAACATCAAAAATAGGTATGACGTAAATTTTTGGTTCAATCGGAGTTCGTTATCGATCCGATTCAAACTTATCGGTCCGATTCGATAACTGCCGGAGTCACCGAAAAATTTAATTTTCATCACCAAAATATTCTACATAAAAATTCATATAGGCACCCAAAATCTGACAATATTCGGAGTTCGTTTACTATTTTTAATTATTTAAGAAAAATCAAATTCCCTTCCCTATCAGGGAAATTGACTCTTCTACCTTTTTCGTATTTTTGACTTTTGGAGGTCTATTTGACCTCAAATTCACTTTAAATTTCAACCCTAAACTCACCATGACTATTCATTTCAAATAGTTCAATAAAATATTTTCAACTTTCAGGTGTCTTTTCGGGCCCGAAAAACACTATTCACTGTCGGAAAGTACTATTCACGATTGACCCGGTATTGAAGCCATTACACCTACAGTTGAGAGAAAAAAAATCCAATAATCGAGGCTATCTAATCAGATTGGACGTTTCACTGACAAAGTCTGATGCACACCACTGTCCAATCACCGCTGCCTACAGAAATAGGCCATGCCTATCGCAGAATAGGGACACTGTTGCAGATACTGCTCCAAACTCTCCTAGAACTATAAATAACATGTTCTTTTATAAGAAGGACAACCCTTCTAGCTCTCTTTCTTAATAAATTAGCTCCTTTTATCCTCTCTTATCCCAATAGCTAACTTAAACGTCAGAGTGCTGAAGTCCGAGTCCACCGGGCTAGGCATCATTGTGGGTCTCCCATTCAAAGGATTTGATTGGGACCGACCCCTTATTTCTCAAACTTGTCTTCCACCCATTATAAGGCAGAGATACCAACTTCTATGATAATTTGAGACTTATCATTTACTTTTACTATTCTAACCTTATTACTTTTACTTTTTACTATAATTAATTTTATAACTTCTCACCTACCTATAATAAATCAATATTACTCCATTTTAATCCATTATTTCTACTACACTTCATTCATATAAGCAAGTGCATTTTTTTTTACAAAACAAGATTCTCATTTAGCAAGTGTATTTTTTTTGTTCTATCTCATTTTGATTTGTCCTCTATTGGTTGCTAAGAAAGTGTATGTTTCTAAGTTTTTAATTTTTTAAACAGTGCAATGTCAGTGAATTTTTCTGTTAGTTACTGGTTTATATATAGTGATTTTCTGTTAATTAATAAATATATATTAATTTACAGTCAAGTTCCATAAATATTAAATTTTTAAGTTAATATTTATTAAATAAATATTAAATTCATTATTTTAGAAAACATTATTATTTTTTTGATAATATTCAAATTATATTTTAAAATATTAATAATTATGAAAATATTTACATTTTTTAAAATTAGAAAATAATTACGTTATTTTTATAGTAAAATTATACAATATCATACAGTTAAATCAAACAGAAAATATTATAAAATTAAATACTATTATATAATTATTTTAAATATTATATTATTAAAATTATATTACATCATATTATATTATACTGCACGATACATTAATGAATCATAAACTATAACAAATCTAACAGGGCCTAAATTAAATAAAATTGTTTTCTATAAAACAATCCAAGGGAAAGAGTAGGTGAATAGAAAAGTGAGCATCTGCCCCTGTAGTCAACAAACCATTTAATGTTCAATTCCAAAAATACCCTTCGATTTCAACCCCCACTTAACAAATCACTCACCCATGTGCCCGCGATACTATAGCATAAAACCGGAATTATGCATGGATTACGTGCATAGTTAACCAAGATTATGTATGGATTGCTTTTTTTTTTTAATCATTATAATTATATAAATTTTTTACAATATATATAAATAGAAGCTCCGATAATTGAAATGTTGCAATTTAATATTTGAATTGTCTAAATATTTCAGTAAGTATTCATGAATTTTTGCTTTTACTAATGATAAATTGATATATAAATAAAAGCTCTAATCATTGAAATGTTGCAATTTAACACTTGAATTAGTTAATATTTTAATTTAAGTCTTAATAAAACTTTACTTTTACTAATAATAAATTGATATGTCACTGATTTTATTTTGTTCACTAAATGAAATTTTTATATTTTTGGAAGCTTGTGTGGAGAAATTGCAAAACTTTTAAGGAAAAAAAATCATATCTCAATTAACTTCATTCTATATATATATATATATATATTAGTCCTTTTTTTTCCAAATGTTTTAAGGGTTATCTTGACAAAAACCGAGAGCAACAAATCAAAATTATTAAATTAACGTAAGAGAAAAAAATACTATTAATCTTTCTAAAATGATGTATTTTTTTTAAATTCATCTAATTGATATCACCGATTTTAAAAGAAAAATATACAAATATATCAATACTAATAAATGAAAAAATTAACAATGGGACTATTTGAGGTGTAATGGAATGCAACTTTGTCTAATTAAGGTGCTTAACACAGGACACTCAAATAATTTTGATATTATATGCTAGAGTATCGCAGGCACATGCATGGGTGAGTGATTTGTTAAGTGAGGGTTGAAATGGAAGGGTATTTTTGGAATTGAACATCAATTGGTTTGTTGACTGCAGGGGCAGATGCTCACTTTTTTTTATTTCCCGCCGCTCTTTCCCTTGGATTGTTTCACGGGAAATAATTTTATTTAACTTAGACAATCCCATAGAGAGCCCCTACAAGATCAGACTCTAATCCCACGAATGTCAGCTACGGGATCATATGATTCTGACACCTTTCTTGGTACACGTATCCAAAATTCAGCAAATATTCTATTTTTTCTTGATAGATACGCGTATATTAGATACCGTTAATTACTGCAGAATTAACTTAAACTACCCCAATTTCATAAATAAAATTAAAAATACCTCATTTTCATAAATAATTTTTCAATTTATATTATTCATAAAAAAAATTCCAAAAAAATAAAGAAAAAATCTCCATGAGCAGTTAAATTATAATCATGCATGGTATAAAAATAAGGAAAAAAGATTAAAAATTATTTTTGGGATAAATTAACCTCTACCTTCTAATTTGACGTCAGCAAATTAAAACTAATTTTGAAAGTTGAAACAAATTGTTAAAATATTTAAAAAGTTTTAGGGCAAAAATGAAATTTTATTAACTGTTAAAACAAATTACCTGACACTGCAATTGCGTTTTGACCACATCAAGTGGAGTAGTAAGAGCGGCAGCCAAACGGCCCAAACCTCCAGCAGCTGCACCAGCGGTGGCATGAACTATCAGCCTCTCATCACTAGCACTTTCCGGAGAAACCTCTATCAACGCCCTCTTCGCCGCCTCATAAGTAGCAAAATAAACACCGCATCACTGGCCACCGTCGCAAATACTCCCGACAAGGCGTGCGCTGCGGAGTTATTCGGGTCTCCGCAAGAAAAAAACTGCTTACACAGCTCGTAAACCGAGAAGTACACAGCATAAGCAGGTCCAGCTCCGAGACCCATGGCTCCAATACCGCGATAGAGTCCGGCCGGGCCCTCGAGTTTCAAGATAGAACCAAAAGCTTGCCGGACTCCCAATAAATGAGTCTGGCAAGACCCGCTTAGCGCTTGCATACGAGTTTTGAGTGTGTCGACTGGGAACATGGCCATGTGCTCGACAGAGCCAGCGATGGAGCCGGAAATCATGTATTGCCAGAAGCGAAGTCCATCGTGGGAGACGGAAATATCGGGGATATCGGGGTGGTAGAAAGCGGGAGTCCGATATTTTGGGGAGGCATCAGTGACCATGGTGAGCGAGAGAGAGATTGAATGGAAGATGAAATAGTCGAGTAATGGTTTAAAAAAGGGTGTGGATGATTAAGGCTTGGGAATCGTCTTCGGGTCGAATAACGATTGGAATTGACTATCGCCATGCGCACAAAATTAGAAAGAGACTGACACTGAAAATGTAGCAGAAATGAGAATCATCAAGTTGCAGAGAGAACATAATAAAATTCCCAATGCAAGGAGATAAGATTTGTTCTTGATAAAGGATGGCAATTTTAAGGGGAAAATATGCTTTTATTTTAGATAACTTTTACTTTATCTATAGTAATACCCAAAGTCAGAAAATAAAAAATTCATATAGTCGCAGTATGAAATAGAGATATACGTATAATGGAAATCAGGGCAGTGCAATGCATTATAGAAATAAATCTTGAAAAATGTGTCGCCGGTGATGAGGTGAAGTAAAGGCGTTGGATTAGAATAAAAGAGAAGTGTGACTACAAGAAGAGTAGAGAGACGTGTGTTGGCCACAATAGTGGACGGTGTTTAGTTCAAGCTTCAGAATTCTTGGATCGATAGCATCAGTTTCAGAAACACAAGAATAAGTGAATAACGCTTGCGTCTTTTGTATTATTGCAGCTATTAGCACAAAATTAGTCGATACTTGTTCCCTAAAAGCTATCATTGCTCCTTTCCTAGAAAAAGAAATTCACCACCCGTAAGCCTACTACCTCCATGCGACATTGCTCCGTCAGGCTTTCACCCACTTGAATCAAGATATAACTTTTATTTATTCAAATAACAATTAAGGTAAAACAGGTTTAAGAATAAAAAATCTCTTTATCATAAAAAGATTTTTCTTGCAAGCTTGTTATTACAGGTAGCTTCAATAAAAGATTGGACTAATGAAGTTATATAATAAAAACACGATGTTGTTTTATCAAACACTGGAGCCAATTTGGTTATATTGATTTTTGTTTAGCAAAAATCAAAATGAATTGGTCTAAATAAAATCTTAGCAAATAAACTGATGTGCAACAAAATATTAATCGAATATACTAAATCAAACAAACTACATTTATCTCAATTTGATTCATATCCAATTTTGGTTGGATTTTTCATTTCCCTGTGTCTCCAATTCAAGCATTAATTTTAAAAAGAAGTCCTGTTTTCTGTCATTCAAGCTTGTACCCTTTTTTTCTGGGACATATCATGTCACATTTACATTTTTTTTTAGGACAACATTAGCTTCTAGCACTAGTTTCTATTGGAAAATTTACAAGTTTTGAACGCAATATAGAACTCAATTATATCTGGCCCTAAAATTTTCTCCTTTTAACCAAATCCATCGACGAAGCAACGTGAAGCTTTCACAATGATTAACATTTTCTTTTTCCTAAAGTTAAACCACAAATTCAACACGACAGAGCAATTTTCAAGTTGATTGCCGGTCCATTTTCTTTCTTAAATTAGCCCTAAGGTAAATCTGGCTTAAGGCCCAAGTCCTTCATGTTCCATTCACCAGATCCAACCCTTGAGCTTTAGAGCTAGATGCGAAGCCCAGCCCACCAAGTCACAATTTCTTGGTGTCCCTCCTAATCCCATAATTCAAATGGGAAATGGCAGATACACGGAATCTCTCCCCCAATCGACTTTTCCAACCTTTGATTTCTTTACACAGAAGACAAAAATTCTTGTCCAAATTCCAGCTGGTGTCCCTGCCTGACAAAGAAAACCTACTCGCACAAACTTCATTTGAATACCATTTGAGGTTGGCGATATACAAAAAGTTTAAAACTCGCCATAAAACCGCCATTGAAAGCGAGTATATATGATTATTATACTCGGGCGAGTGCTCTAATGGCTAATTTTTAAAAAGAAAGCTTTTCCAGAACACGACAGCACTATCGTGGACTGTATAGTCCTCATGAGATGCAAGATCCTATTCACAACAGATAAGACCACGAGGTCACCACACGCCCCCTACACGTGATGTAGATCTAACCCTTCACTGCTTCTATAATCCAACGCTCCGAAACAAACCCCTTCCACCTTGGTACTCTTTGGAAAATCCTAGTTTGCCTATATATATCCACTGCCCCCGCCTCTTCAGCCACCAATCTCCATTTCTAGCCATAAATCTCTGTTTTTAATCGATGCCCATTTCTGTTCCAAGCACCAAAATGTTGTTAAGAGGGATTTCGAGTTTTCCTGTGACAAGTAAGCTTGGCGATTGTACAGCTATTAGCCCCATCAACGGCCTTTCTTCATCTTCTATTCAGGCCCTGCGTTTATCTCCGAGAAGGAAAATAGGCGGTTTGGCGGTTTCAGCGGCGGCGGAGAGTAGTTTGCAGCTTACTGGAGTAGTTTTTGAGCCTTTTGAAGAGGTCAAGAAGGATGCTTATCTGATTCCTATCAACCCCAATGTTTCTCTTGGTCGCCAGTTATATTCAGATGAGTGTGAGGCTGCAGTAAACGAGCAGATCAAGTCAGTATTTTAATTCAATTTATGGTCTCTTTATATTATTATTATTATTATTTTTACTTTGGCAGGGTAGATCATTTTGGTTGATAAAAATAGGGTGTTTTTTGTTTTTGGGTTAGTTTCACTCGTAACAGTAAAATATATATATCTTAGGCTTAGATTGATTTTCTGCAAGAAAAATGCTGAAAAATTCAGTTGGTGTCATGCTGGAATATTGTAGCTGACCGGATATGCCAGCCGTATTTTTTGGTAATTCTGTTTTTCCGAAATCGGTAAAAGTAATTTTTACCGAAAATCGGTAAGAGTAATTGTTGAATATATTTACAAATTTAAGTGATTTTTATGTAAAAAAAATTTATTACTGTTGTGAAATTAGTCATGTGTGAAACCAACTCTTTATTTTTCCATTTTCTAATTAAGGTTGGTTCTATAGATTTATAGTTGATGATGTTTGATAATCTGTTGTTTTATGTGTGCTGCAGTGTGGAGTATAATAATTCCTATGTATACCATGCCCTGTTTGCTTATTTTGACAGAGACTATGTTGCCCTGAGGGGCTTAGCAAAGTAAATTTCCTTCTTACTTTTTTTTTTTAATTTAATTTTGAAATTTCTAGTTTGTAAAATGAACTGTGCTATGTGGAAATTGGAATTAGGTTTTTTAAGGAGTCTAGTGAGGATGAAAGAGAACATGCTGAGAAGCTAATGAAGTATCAGGTACATTTTTTTCTTTTTTAAACTCCTCAAATATCACCGTGATTGCAGTTTTCTTTTAAAGTATTTGATGAGTGCCTAATTGGTGTATTTGACTTATGATCAGAACATTCGTGGAGGACGAGTAAAACTGCACTGTATACTGCCGACTCTCTCGGAGTTTGACCATGTAGAGAAGGGAGATGCATTATATGGTAATGTCTGTACAACTCTTTAGAATGCTAGATAAAGGGCTAAATATATTATAAAAAGTATTACCTGATATGTAAATACAGCTTAATTTCTTTTCGGTCTGCAATGAACCCCATTTTAATGGTGTCAACATCACATTATGGCTTCGATATTTAGGCCTATGTAGCAACAGTATTGCTAAAGCAGAATCTTTGCATTGTGCAGATTATGGGACGTTGTTCTTTGCTATTATAAGCAAACTTCTGATAAATTAATAATGTAGTTATAAATTGCAGTTCTTCTAATGTGTTCTTCACTTGTTTGTATGCTACATCTTAATTTACAAAAGATTGCCAAAAAATTTCCTTAGAAATGTCGAGCAATCTAAGGTCTGAAATACATCTGCAAGTCGCATACTTTTGTCTTTTTGGCCGTGTGTTTACCAATAAGTGTTCTGCATTAGGTTAAGTGATGTTGTCAAACTCTGATAGTGAAATGTTCTGGACATTCCTTTAATGCCTTTATTGACTTCAACTGTCGTTACTTTGATTCAGCGATGGAATTGGCATTGGCTTTAGAGAAGTTGACAAATGATAAACTGCTGAATTTACACAGTGTAAGGCAGCTTTTACTTCATTGGCGTTTCCTTAGTAAAACAACTAGGTCTAGCGATTTTTGGTGGTTCTGAAATCGTGCTTATGATCTATGCTATGTTGTTCATAAACACAGGTGGCGGAGCGAAACAATGATCCTGAGATGGCAAATTTCGTTGAAAGTGAGTTTTTAGAAGAACAGGTGAGCTCAAATATTTCTCCCTTTTTCCCCTCTTTCCCGGAACCAATAGTTTTATTTAAAACCAACAATTAAGAAATATGCAAACTGATGCCTCCAAAAAATGTTAGCTGCTTTTTTTGCTATCAAAACCTTAGATAAGACATAATTCTCCATTTTATTGATTCCTCATATTTTCAACCAATTAGACAATTGTTCTCCAACACCAAGCACAGAATCGAAGAACCATATAGGAAGGAGCATTATGCTACACTCTATAATTTTTTTTTTTTTTTAGTTTGCAAATGAAGATTTACATATTATGTTGCATGATTTGTCTAATTCGAGTTCTTTAATAGGTTGAAGACATTAAGAAGATATCAGAATATGTGAGTCAGTTAAGGAGGGTTGGCAAAGGCCATGGTACGCACGAGCTCTTCATCATTTTTTCTTTCAACAACTTCGATTGCCTGTTCAACTATCCTTCTTAAGAATTTCCGTTCTGAGATCACTGTTATTTGTCTGCTGATGAATGTTTATGGCTTGCAGGAGTGTGGCACTTCGATCAGATGCTTCTTCACGAGGGCGATGCTGCATGATGAAGAACGTCAAATGCTACTGGAATTGTAGGGTTACTTCTAGCTTGGGAGCTTAGTTTAGTTTAGTTTAGTTTAGTTGGGATAATAAGTTGCTGGTATCTTATGTGCATCAAGGATATGTGAAGCAGTTAGTTCTTTTGCATTATAGTGATCAGCATGATTTAAATAACGAGGAGTCTTGACTCCAAGGATGTTAGAGGCCCGAGCTTAGTTGTTGATAGGTTTGGTTTCAGAGTGTTAAAATATATGTGAAGCATTTTCATGTTGCATTCTCTTGTTCTTGGCATTTGTACTATCCACTGCTAATGCAGAAATTTCATATGTTTTATTTTTTGTATTCTATTTAATTTGAGTTTTCCTTGAAGTGAAGTGACATCTATAAATCAATCACATAAAGACTTGCACGGAATTTTGTTGCATAAAAAAATTAATAAAAAAAACGAACATATTCATAGTAGCTTAACATGATACTATAAGAAGTTTCAAAATCCATTAAGAGTATGTTTCCTCAAATCACTGTGTACATGAATAATGGAACCCAATTGGACAAGGAGCTAATCACACAGAATTTAATCTGTTTCTAAGTATTTGGATATGCATATTTCCATTTCCTTCTGCCAATCATTTTGAAGAAAAAGTTGAATTTTTATAACAGCAAAATTCACCCACCTTGGATACAGATTGAGAAATCATGTTGGGCTGAAAAAGAATTTCCAATAAGATTTTTTCTTTCGGTTATTATAATAATCATTTCTGGAACAAGAAGAGCGAATCATATCCCACATAACTTGTATATCAGTATATTCTCCACAAGACTCCATGTCCTTGTAAAGACCCACAAGACCATGATTCCCTGCCATTGTCAACAACATTTGAGATTAATGAATTTTTCTATGCTTAGCATTGTAGGAAATAAAGCAGTAGAGCACTTAATTAAGAAATTAGTTACTAAAAGAAAAAAACAAATCTGTTACCTCTAGACTTGGTTCTTAATCTTGAAGTGAGCTTCGAAAGCATGCACTTAGCTGAGAATAGAAATGTTTTGTTTAAGCATGGCCATGCCTTCCATCTCTCCATCTTCACACGTCTTCTGCTCTTAATTTCCTTCTAGTTCTCTTATAATAAACAGATATTAAGCTAGCAACCAAGTGAATCCGACAGACCATAAAACAACATTTGTGAAGACAGGAGAGCCTTTATGAATAGTCAAAGCGTCTGCTATATATTTATACATTTTGGCTTGATGTAGTAATTCTTTTTAATGGTACTGGGTTGGGACACTGTAAATTTTAGTTACTTGCAAAGAAAGATGGAAGGGCACACATGCATTCGCCATTCACTAAGATTTTAAGTTCGAATTTTGGGGACGGAACATTTTTAAATATTTTAAAAAAATATTTTGGCATTTTATAAATATATTTTAAATAAATTTAAATTAATTGATGTGCTAGAATTCGCAATAAATTTCTACCACAATAATTAAAAGTTCAAAAAAAGAGAGGAGAGTAAGGAGACAAAATATATTTTGGACTTAGCATAATTGGGGTTTTCCATTAGAAAAGATTCTCAATTATTATAGAATAAAATGGGGCCTAAGTGAAGCGGTTGGTTGGTGTTTCCATGAGAAGGCTTCTGTTTGTGATCATACCTACCTCTCACTTCTAATGCGCATTTAGCACTACATTCATCAGATAATAATGCCATAGACATCAAAGTGCTCTAAATTGGCCCTTCAATTATTATTCATCATTTCAAAACAGATATTGTTTTAATGTACAGATTTAGGAAGATTGAAGCATTGGATGGTCGATCCGGACCGTCCTCAGTCACATCTTGCTAACTCTATTTTTCTGTTTTAAGCAGCCATCATTGCACATGCACAGGTTAATCCGTGCATTTATAAATTTTTTTTTTTTTCTTTTGGAATCTATAATTTTTAGGTATCTCATTTGGTTTCTTTAAACCCACAAAATCAGCTAACTTGAATGGAGCGGCTCTTCTATTGGCATTCGCTTTATGCATAAGAAAAAAATTAAATTTGAAATCTCATTTTTAAATATTCTAATTTTTGACCATTCAAACTAATAATCATTGGTTATAATTTCTTTAATTAGCCCGTTAATATTAATTTTTAAAAATTACTAATCATAAATTTAACCATTCACTTTCGATTTGATTTTTGTGGTTTGATAACCATAAATTTTATTGGTGATCAATTAAGATTTTAAACATTAGAATATTAACAAAATTCTAGAAATCTCATTTCAATTTATACAAATTAAAGCGCAATTGAAAATACAAAATAAAATATACAAATTGGCTAAATTATAAATAATTAATTAAAGAAAAATACAATATTATAACTTTTAATAAGCCATAATCCAGTAACCAATTATATACTAAATCAAGACATCGTTAAAAATGTCAATAAATGTTAATATGTAAAAAAAATTAAATATTATTTAAATAATTCTTTTAGAGACAGAAATCAAATGAAATGTGCTTGAGGTGAAAATTTTAGAGATAAATATATAACAAAATTGAATATAGAAAATAAATGTCCCCCTATAATTACCGGTTAACCAAAAATATAATCCAAATTATAAAATCGGTTAACGAAAATTTTGGATTCAATTCTCCTTTTCAACCATTTTTTGACACTCCCCTGATTTCAAGGGCCTAACCTACGGCAAGGCCTCTGGCTTATTAAGGCCCAATACCAGCAAGTGCACAATTTTCCTCTTTATTTGTTGGTTCAGCGGGGCGTTTTGTGCGTATCTTCTCTTTATTTTCGTGTGTATTAAATTAGATGATTCAAATACGCATGCATATCGTAACTCTAAATAAATTGCTCAATTGTTGCCCAAAATTAGAAGGATTATAAAATTAAAAGAAAAAAAAATCCTACTACTATCCTTGGTCTATATCTTATATATGTCATGCAATTAATGTAACGAGTCTCATTAAGTATGCCATTGTATTTGGTTTTGAATGTAATGTTTTACATGCAATTCAGCAACAAATTAAAATTATATGAAGGATATATATAGCTAGGGTTTACAACTAAAACTCTATCAGTTCTATTGGAAAATATGGCGTACTGAATTTGGCATTTTCTTCACTGGTTTTAACAGTTAAATAGTGTTAATAATTAAAAAAGGAAAAAGAAATCGGAGTTGTGAAGCAGTTTAAATTTAGAACATGAGAAGCTAGGGAGCATTTTACACATCTAACAAGAGCAAGCACATGATGTGTTGGTAAAAACAAAATCTAACAATTAATAATCGAGAAATGTACATAGCACGACATTAGAAATGAACATTTGGTAATTTGAAATGATACAACAATGATGAATTAATCACTAACAATGGAGTGAATCAAAATGGAGGCCTCGTCGGTTGTGGGAGCAGCAGCATCTGTTACCGTATTATACAATCACAGATTTTAAATATTAATCAATCTCCGTTATCAGAGTTGTTTTCTATCAGTAACAAATTCATGTTAGGAATTAAACATAAAATAATTAATACCTGGAAGAGATGTAGGGAAGTGAGAGACAATGTTATCAATGATGCCTCCACCGCCTTCTTCTTCACCACTCTTGACTTTCTTATGTTCTTCGTCTTGAACTTGAAAACATTGGACTGGATGAGGATCTGGTTTCGGAGACAATGGAGAAACCAAGTGGGAGATAATATTATCCAGGATTCCCTTTTCTTCTTTTCCTTCATCATCATTATTACAAGATACCAAGCTCGAAACGATGGCGTTTACTGAACCACTTGGTTTATCTTCTTCTTCTTCTTCTTGTTTGTTTGGATGGAGAATGCTCTGAGCTTCGATCACACCATCTTCCATATCTATCTTCTCTTTTGTTTAATAGTTCAGGCTTTTTCATAAATCATCAGAGGCGGCGGCGGACACTGTTAAATAAATATAGAAGAGGGCTGAGTGAGGGACAAACGTCCTTCCCCCCGGTACTTGTTTTTTTCTTTTTTCTAGGAAACTACGTTTATGTTACACGTAACTTTTGAAACTCGTCTTATAATCTCCAATCAACACATGCCACGTGCTATCTTTTATTTTATAAAATATGAGCAATGATTGAGTCCAATGCAAAAGGTCGGTGACGTTGAGAAATTGTATCGGCAGTGTTTGTTAACATTGTAAAGAATAAAATAAAAAAAAAATTATTTCAATTTTTTCAATCTTTATAAGTATTTATTAAAAAAAATAAATTTCACAAAAATTTTTTTTTAATTATTTATATCTTGATATTTTAAGATATGCATATCTTAATATTGAATCAAAATATGCATATATTGATTTTTTAAGATAAAAAATAACCAAAAAATTGAAAAAATTTTATTTTTAATTTATCCTAAAAAATTTAACAAACGATTGAAAAAAATTTTCTGAATGTTTTTCAGTGTTATCTTGACTATTTCATATCTTGATTCGAAAAGTATTCCAATTTTATCTGAAAACTTTTTATCTTAATCGATTTAACAAACGCTACCTAAAAAGAATTATTTTTCTCGTCATTTCGGGGTTCGGGTTGAATCTCAGGGCCGTCTTCTGCATAACATTCAGGCATTTGCTCCGATGAAAATTCATGCTTTCTTTTGGTTTCCCAAATGCCTTTAGTTAGTATTGCAACCTTCAATATTTAAGATGTTTATGTATATTCAACCTAACTTGAAACTGTACCTTTTCAATGTGAACCAAGTATAAGGATTTATCATGGGGTAGATTCAAATATATCACAATTTTCCAAACAATAGAACAATTCCTTGCTGCCTCAACAACCACCTTGGTTAAATCTTCTTATTATAACTTGCACATATCACTCGTGCAACAAAATATATAAATATTACATCGTATATATAGAGCGTGAGAGAGAGAGAGAGAGAGAGAGAGAGAGGGAAAGAGTATACGTGTACATTGACCCACTGAAGTAAATTCCTGAATGCACCCCTTGTCCTCCTTGATATCAAATAAAATACCGGTGCGAACTGAAGACACCTTAATTGCAGACAATATTAAATCAAATTGATGCAATTTCAACCACCTCCAACTTGACTTCCTCCAATCCGATCCAGATTATTTATGTCAGCATTTTGATCAAATTTGACAAGCATGAAAAAAATAAAAGACGGCAAACGAAGCTTGAAGAATACAAAAACTGTCCATGTAATTTACCTCACATTTGAGCATCCACAGACAATATAGCTTCATAAGTTGGATTTTACCATTTGCTTATGCAAATTCCAAAATTGTCACAGCCACTTACTAACTCACTTGTCATTTACAAGGACTATCAACTCTAGAGAACAAAAAACTAAAGCTTACAACTGCAAAAGTGAAGGACTGCCTCTCATTTCAAAGAACAAAGACAAACCAATTGTTCAAAATATAATAGTCGAGAATTTAGTAGCTAGTGGCTTACCATTAGCGCATCCAAAATCAGGAATTTCTTGATTGCACCACCACTATCGACGACGTCCAAGTTGCTTTTCAAACATCATATCCCGTTCAGCTCTCTTTAGTGCCTCATTCCTCTCTTTAAGTCTAGCCTCCCTAGCGGCAGCATCAGCCTGAACTTTCTCCATTATAGTATTGAAACCAGGAATCGTCCTCTCTAGTTTGTTGTAAACTTGGATGCTGAGATTGTAGAAAGTTCGGAATATTCTCTGCAGGCAAAGTAAATGAAGAAAGCTGAGGCACATGCATTGAATAGGCATAATAATAAGCAAAGAGTTAATATTCTCTGCAGGCAAAGTAAATGAAGAAAGCTGAGGCACATGCATTGAATAGGCATAATAATAAGCAAAGAGTTACAAATGCAGAAAATGATCTATGCAGAAGTCAGAGGATGCTAAGTAATATGCAAAGATAGCTCATCAAAAATCTCATCAGACTATTCTACAAATGTACAACATGCAGTTTACCATTGGAATTTTACAGTTAAAAATTTGAAGTTTTCTTTCTCCTAATTAAAGCATTCCTCAGAAGGTAGCCTACTGCTACTATGGTCAGATCTGTTGATTCATCCAACATGTAAACATGAAAGTATGCAGTATGCACCCTCAATGGCCCCAGGTAACTCCCTAAATTTCATAGCTTTTAGCTATAAAAAGCTCAAACCAGAAACAGGAACTAGACACGAAACTTACCAGGACATCCTTATTCCAATGGCTGATATATGGTGGGCCTGTTGTATATGAGCCAAGAGGTTCCCGGTACCACTTTCCACCATAAGTTATTTTATCCATTGCTTGCTCAACACTTAGAACCTCCCATGGCCTTAAGCCAGGGATTATTTTAGCCAACTGGAGCCTAACTCACAAAAGCAACCCAAAATGTTAAATAGTTGAGACAAGCTGCTTCCGAGATGCAATAATATTTTCCATGGCTACGTAAGTGAATTATTTAAGCATGTCTCAAACCCATACAAGGCAATTTGATCGTCAAGCAAAAAAGCTAGTGTCAAAATACCTGAGATCTTTTGGAATGTATTTGTTTGGCATATGATCAGATTCTAGAATATTAGTAAGCTCGGGACCACTAGCCCAGAGAAAGAGGGCATGGCTAGGTATTCTAACTCCGGGCCATACACCATCATTAGCTTCTAGAACAGCTAAATCCCGTTTTTTGCTCTCTATGGCCTCTTGTTGCAGCTGCTTATAGGTTTTCTTTTCACGTCCCTTTAGAGGGACCCATGGAGGAATTCCTTTCTGAAGTTTATGAAGGAAAGCTGTTGCTGCAGCACCAAGCCTAACTGAGATAACCAAACCATAATCCGAGATTTAATCCATTAGAAATGACATGTTGATGTCTTACAAAACAACATATTGTCAGTAAAAAAAATGTATTAAAAAGAATAAAACCTAAAAAAGCATCAGTTAGTTTCAGGGTTTGATCACAGGCTTTAGGCGTAATAAAATACTGAATGCAGGAGTGTGCACGTGTAAACATGCTATCGTAGCCTAGTTTGCAATTGATTAATGCGAAATGAGCTTCCCCTTTCGGTTACCAACATCTCACAACTAAAAATCACACAAAAGAATGATGGGCTTTAACTCCATGGATCTAGACAAGTTCTTGATTGCCAATTTTTTCTTCCTTGATTACAATTATAATAAAAATCTTTATTTGAGCTATTTATTCACAGAAATTCATAGAAGTTTTTGTCTTGCAATTGCATTTGCAATTCCAGTGCTTCAATGCTGTCCTTCGAGGACCCTTTCTAAAATTTTTTATCATATCTAAAATTTAACCCCTAGAGTATCATTCCAGAAAAAAAAATGAATTAACATCCACAATCACATTATGGTAATCACTAAACTGTAAAGACACAAATAACATAAACAAAAATTGAAACTGCACCAACCTTCCCAAGTGGCAATTGCTCGTTCCATGCCATAAATCATATGTATGGGCGCCCATTCATCCATGTCCTCACCCCATATGAAAGTGTCCTTATCAATTATCCCACCACCCCATGCAGTTTTAAGCTGTATAAGCTCCATTGGCCCTCGTGTCCTGCCCAACCGATCCTTATAGTACCACCCACCACTTCTCATTATAACTATGATAACAAATCATAAACTAAACCAATAAACAACCAAGAAAGTAACAATACAACTAAATTGTTCATACAAAACAAAAGATTGAAATTTTAATAAACGAGCGCACGAAAATCCCACAAAATCAAACTTACAATCATAGTATCGATTTTCTAGCCGCTTATAGCCAATAGCCTGAGCAACATCAATGGGTCTGCTAGACGGGTATGGTCTCTGTCTAAAACCCCAAAGACCAAAAAAGAACTGTCTTGCAAAATCCCAAAACTTATCATCACTCTCTTCTTTAGTCTTTATCGCCTTTCTCGGCATTGGCCGGCCGTCTGGGCCAATTACGTTTGGCACGTCTCGCCATACATCCCTGTCCTCCCACCGATACGGAAGCTGGTTGGCTTTAAGCTCCATTTCATTAATGGTATCCGCAATTTCCTCGGCTCGGGTCAAAAATTGGATCACCGGGTTGGACCGGAACTCCTCCCACCATTTCTCGTTCTCTTTGATTTCTTGCTCAGTTGGGTTTTCCTTTTTCTCCAAATAGGGGTGGTCGTTTAGGATCTTTTCGACTTCTGGCGCGCGACGGTAATCGGGAAGGTTTTCGTGCTCCCAGAAGAACTGGTCCAGCATTTTCTGCCAGTACCCAGGTTCATTGGACTCGGATTCAGGTGTATTCGATTTATTGAGTGGGTTTGAGGAGCTAATGCAAGCAAAATTTGGAGAGCGAGAGGTTTTAGTGGATAAGGAGTGAATGAGAGGCAGAATATTAATAGGAGGAAGTGGGTTGGAGGGTTTATTGAACCAGTTGTCGAAGAAATTGAAATTGATAGATGCCATTATTACAGATGCAGAGACAAGGGCAGAGGGTTTTGGCTAATATATGGATATTGGCTAAGAACTGAAGCCGGAAATGGAAGAACCGCAAATTGATGATGAGAGTGTGTTGACAGTGAGAACACAATTTAGGGCTCGTAATGGGCCGCACACGCAGGTGCTCTACTTTTTTAAATTTGAATTTGTAGGCCTTTGGGCTTTTTGTCGACTCATTTACCAGCCTAATAAACTTAACCCCAGTGATCAAAGGTTTGACTTAAAAAGTCAACAAAAATTAAGCCTTAATAGATTTTCTGTTTTTAAATTTCCCTATCCGAACTTAAATCTGCCTTGATATTTAGTACTGTAAATTTTTAGATATTATTTCTTTTCACGTATATTTTTATTTTTTATTTTTGAGTTAAAACATGAGAATTACGAGTTAAAATCATATTTTTTTTGTTCGGTAAATTAAACAAATGTTTATTGAGATGTCAAACTTTGACTTCCTTAGAAATAAGATAAATTTGTGCAGCTGAAGGTAGAGTTAGACGTGTGATCATCTCTTTGGAAATTGCATAGAGCTTAACCAAAGTTGTTTCAATTAGTAGGGTCAGAAATTGGCCCTGGTTTTCTCCTTTTCATAAAGCGAACCAGATTCCAATGTTGACTATTTCTTTTTTACACATGTTGCTGGTTTATAATATTTTAATGCAAATTAGTACTCCATCTTTTATTGTTTAAATGTAAATTTTTATTTTGGGACACAAATTACAAAAAATATATATATTAAAATATTTTAAAAAAATAGTAATTTGTTATATTATTCTTTAATTACTTAACATAGCAAAAAGACAATAAATATTAATATGTTAAATTTCTTTTTAAATTCTAAAAAGTCACATTTAAACTGGAATAAAAAAATTCTGAAAATAATAATAAAGTGAAACGAAAAGAATAAATAATAATTAATAATATGACATATTAAGGTTACTTTTACATTATTATTTTTTTTACTGGTGGTATTATTTCGGGAGATTTTTTTAAATAATATTTTAAAAAAATATTAAATTATTGAAACGTATCATATTTTATTTAGAGGGATTGAGATATTTTTACAAAAACGCAGCGTTTTGCTGCGTTATAGGATTGGATTGCGTGTACATATGTGGGCTCCACTTATCTGAGGACGCAACGAGTGGCTGCATTATCCAACGCGACAGACCGGACCTTTCTCTCTTCTCCATGTGGCACGCCCTCATTGAAGACGTAGCCAGCCATTATGTTATCAGCCTCTGGAGCAACATGTGACCACAGCAACAGCAAGTTTTTTTATCATATATAACCATCTACATAATGATATTAGTAGATGAAAATGCCCTCCAAAATATAATGATATTAGTCGGCTAATATCCATTTATAAAATAACTATTTACCAATTTAATATAAATAATTGACCCAACATTTGTCAATGAAATGTACTTGTAATGGAATCGGATGATCAATATTTTAAAATCTTATTAAATTAGTAGTTTTGGAATTTAATCCGACGCCTATGACTGAGATTTAAGGATTCTATTTTTTGTGTTCTTCAACCGAGCATTTTTTTTTATTAAATAATTATTATATTCACAAATTGAGATTCATACTTGCACATTTATAATCAAAGGTAGAAAGAAGAGTGAAAAGTAGAAAAAAGAGTGAAAGTAAAAAAAAAATGCAAATGGTTATATATGAAAAAAAATTTCATGTTGTTCTGGTCAACTCGATTAGGCCAGTCACTGCAGAACTACATGTCGCATCAGAGACTAATAACGCAGCAATTGATTGTGTCTTCAACGAGGGTGCACCACGTAGAGGAGAGAGAAAGATCCGATCTGCCGCGTTGAATAATGCAGCCACTCGCTACGTCCTCAGATGAGTAGAGCTCACATGTGTACATGCAATCAAACTTTATAACGCAGCAAAATGCTGTATTTTCATAAAAATGCCTCAATTTTTTTAAATAAAATCTGACACATTTCAATAATTTAATATTTTTTTAAAAATATTATTTAAAAAAAATCCCCTGTTATTTCAGCATTCCAATAATAATCACATTAGAACATTTTGTTGAGAGCAAGAAAATAAGAATTTTAAAAGATGGAACTCCATCAACTTTGATATTTTATCACAAATTTCTATGCTAAATCTCATCAAGTGCTGAGAAATCATTAAAAGAAGGGAATCGCAAACTTACAATTATTTGTAGATAATTCCTTTCATATAAAAGAAAATTAGTTTTCGATGACTTGACATGCAAAATATTTTTAAAATAAACAAGGAATTAGGAATAAAAAGAAAAAGTTGAAAAAGCAAATAAATGAAGAGGCCCACCGGCCACTGCATGAGAGGAGACCATTAAAGCAATCGGTGGTGCTTTTTTTAATGGTAGCATTGCGTCCGCTGCAAAATGAGACTGTAACCTTTATATATATATATATATATAT
This sequence comes from Excoecaria agallocha, assembly GCA_037975025.1. Taxonomy (NCBI): domain Eukaryota; kingdom Viridiplantae; phylum Streptophyta; class Magnoliopsida; order Malpighiales; family Euphorbiaceae; genus Excoecaria; species Excoecaria agallocha. The sequence continues at coordinate 58,615,521 of CM075806.1, read as the reverse complement.
ATGTAGGGTTTTATTCTTCAAAAAGATTCAGTACAAGCTAGAGCTTCTCTTTTCTCTTCTTCGTAATTTGCAAGTTTCAGAAAGAGAAATGGGTTGCCTTCTTCGCCTGGTAGTGTTGGGATTGTTTGTTCTGAGTCACATGGGCTGTAGTTGGAGCACTGAAAAAGTGACAGTATCTTTGTACTATGAAACTCTTTGCCCTTACTGTGCAGATTTCATAGTTAATCATCTGGCCAAGGTATTTGATAATCAACTCATCTCCATCCTCAATCTCAGGCTCATTCCTTGGGGCAATTCTTTTATCCAACCTGATGGCGCCTTCTCTTGCCAGGTTCATCTTTACATTAATTTTTTCCATTTTCAATTTCATTACTACTTAATTTATTCATAATCTTTTCATTTGTGAATAATCAGATCTTTGAAAAAATAAAATTCTATAAAACAAGAGATAATTAAAAGAAATAATTCGGTATTTAGGCTTTACTATTGTTGATATGGTTCTCACTTTTAGATTGCTTTTTCTCAAATAAAGCGAGTTAATTTAATTTTGGAATATATAATTAACTCAGTGGCCATATAGAGTCCATTTTGATGGGTTTTGTGCTTCCTCCAACCCATAATGTATACCTATTATTATTGTTATTATTAGGTTAAGGCATGTCGAAATAAATTTATTTATTAAACTAATAACATAATTATCTATACATGGTAATCGTTCAATTTTTTTTTAATCAAATTTTCATAAATTATGCATTATTAATTTAATTCATAAAATTTATTTACACCAGATTCAAACTAAAAGAACTTAATGAATTGCTGTGCTGACACCGACAGCCCCCCTCCCGATATACTGCACGATGCCTCAGAGTTATAAATTCTTCTGCTTCAGTCGATGGCTACTCTTTGCTCTTTAGCTTAGATCCATCAGATTTATTGGTGCTGCTATTATTATTATTATTATTATTATTATTACTCTATCATTTTTTTATTTATTATTTTTAAATCAAATTTAAATTATATTTATTTATTATTTTAAATTTTTAATATAATATAATTTTATTTTTTAATTTATTTTTTAAATAAAGTTAAAATTAATTAAATTTAATAATTTAATTTTAATTACGTAATTTAATATTATTTTTTTATTTTAATGAAAATAATAAAAATGATAAATAAAAAATAGAGGGAGTATTATTATTATTATTATTATTATTATTATTATTATTATTATTATTATTACAACTGTAAATTTGTAACTCTCTAATTTGACTTTTTTTTTCTTTCTATTTTGATGGATTTTGCTATTTAAAAGCAGAGTGGTTCAAAGTACAATTTGTTTTCTTAAATTTTACCTATTTTTAATCTTTATTCTTAATATGGACAACAGTGTTAACAAATTAAATAAGCTACAATTCGGATATACATGCAAACCTTGATTATAAAATTATCTTAGTAAACAAAACAAATATAAATCTTTCCGGTATTAATTAATAACAAAAAAAAAAACTGCAGATTTTTTCCTATGTACATATCATATTTTTAAAAGAACAAACATGGATATTTTCTGAAAGAAATGAAGAATATAATAATAGAATTACAATTTACAAGTAAATATTTGTGATTTATTTTCTCCATTGATGTTGGTTTATATGCATATTTAATTTTCCTTAACTAAAATTATCGTCAATGGTAAATTTGAGGCTAATAAAACTATTAATAACATTAAGGTGAATAATAATAATAGAAAGTTTTAGATCCAAATGCAAAGTTTATGAATATGTGTAATTAAACTTTATTATTATTTACGAGATGTTGCAGCATGGACCAAATGAATGCTTTCTTAACGCCATTGAAGCCTGCGCCATAGCCATCTACCCTGATGTGGTGAGTCTTCCTTTTTAACTATTTTTAATGAATTATGTTTCTTTCTTAATTATAATATCAGCAGTCAGTTCTTTAATTTGCATTTTTAAGCAAAATTGATAAAAACTCGTTTAATTACAAGTAATGTTGGTGCCCAAAAATGTGGTAATGGCAGGAGACACAGTTCAGGTTTGTGCAGTGTGTTGAGGTTCTGTCGTTAGAGAACAAAGTAGATGAGTGGGTTAATTGCCTTGATATTGTTGAAGGTGGAAAACAAATCATTGATTGTTACGTCAACGGATACGGAAATATGGTTAGTTCTTTTTTCCTTGCAAGCTCTATAAATTTCCTTGCAAGCTCTATAAACAGGTGCGAAAAATTTATAAGGGATTAGCGAAAAATAGAAAAAAGACGAATATAAGATATTTCTTTTTTGACTTTCCATGATATGGTAGACTATAATTTCACATTTATATATAAGTGCAGCTGGAAAAACAGTTTGCTGGTGAAACAGCACAGCTTAATCCATCTCACAGATTTGTACCATGGGTTGTCGTAAATAATAAGCCCCTCCAAGAGGTAATCTAATTAGATTTCAAGCATAGAATTTTCCCAATAACAATTATATGTATGAAGTGAGAAAGCAAATGTTTATGTTGGTACAGGACTTTGAGAATTTTGTGAGCTATGTATGCAAAGCTTATACAGGGAGTAAAGTACCGGAGGCTTGCAAGTTACTCCCTGCACAACACACCAATAACCCGTGGAGTGAAAATCCTAAAACCCCGCTCTGCTTAGCTCACAGAATATCCAATTTCGCTTCAGCAATACCCATGAATTGATTTATGACTTCAACCAAAGCCTTTATGATCAATTGCACATATAATAACTTCCTGTCTTCCTGCTTCTTTATGAGCTGTGTTCATGTGATATAGGTAGAATTAATTAAGCCATGGTCTATAAACTGCTTCTGATAATAATGAATCCTTTTGCTTCAGAGCTGGATCGTTTCGAATTTCTGCTATATATTTATTAGACTACTTATTTTCATATCGTTTTGAATCATATTCACAAATGAATATTCGGTTAGGAGTTCCTATTTGAAAAAAAAATTCAAACTAATGCAATATAATACAAGTTGGTTGGTCGAAATTAAGGAATTAATAATGACTAAGGGCTCCTTTTTAAGCTAATTTTTCAAGTGGAGCCATGCTTTCGCTTGCAAATCAATTTTATTTTAAAATAAAAACATACACATTAATTGTTTCTGAAAAACCCTAACTTTTGACAAATTAATATATTGCCACATTCATGCAACTATTGAAAGAAAAATTAGAGAAATTACTAATCTATTAGCGACAATGAGCCTTCCTTGGGATGGCAGCAAGCCATGAGAGAAGCGAGTTTATGGATCTCTCATTCCCATAATTGCATAAAGGGTTAATGTAATTTTATATCATGGGGAACGAGGGAAAAATAGATGTAATGAATTTTTGTAGTTTGTAAAGAATTTCTTTTTACCAAGTTTAAAGTTCATGTTAGTGTGTACTGTAATTAAAAATTCAATTATCTAATATTTTTATTTTACTCTTAGAAATTAATATTTAAATTATTTGATTATTACCAATCGAAAATATAGTTATTAAGTTACCAACAAGTTATTTACAATTACTATTTACTATGTTATTAAGTTACCAACAAGCTTACCACCCAGACCAGATTAGACATAGAGCTGCACTACCAGAAGGCATTTAAATCATTAAAACCTTGAAATAAACCCTGATCCAATGCCCTGTCCAAAATAATAGACAAATTCGGCCCCCTCTAATAATTATAACAATGTTGGAATTGGAAACTACCAATTAAACAAAAAAGCATTAATGTACAAGTTGATCACTGAACAATCCCACACATCAAATCAAGAAATTTTTCTTGTTTCAATTCAACCCAGTCCGTGTAAAAGTAAATTTACGAGATTCATTTATTTATTTAACGAAAGGGCACTTTTGTCATTTCATATTTCTAGAAAAATGTCACCACTGCTGTAATTATATATAGTGAAAGAGAGAGAGTTAAGGCATATTGTATAGGAAGCAGACAGAAAAATGAATTATTGGAAATCGGTAATCTCATTCATTATTCCATTCCTATTCATAGTCTTCACATCTCCATCTTGTTATGCAGGAAAAGTGAATGTTTCAGTGTACTATGAAACTCTATGTCCATCCTGTGCAAATTTCATTGTCACAAATCTAATGAACATATTCAACAATGGCCTCATCAACATCATCAGTCTCAGGATGATTCCTTGGGGAAATGCACGTTTCACCTCACCTAACAACACTATGGTTTGCCAGGTTCAGTTTTCATATTCTATGCTTTTTTTTTTTCCAACTCCCTTCAAAATATGGAAACTGGTGATTAGAAAATTTCTTGGAAAAATGAAGCTTGATTTTGGGACTTGTGGGTATATATTTTAACACTATAACTAGTTAACAGGACCCATCTTTTTCTTTTCTTCTTGATTCTAATTCACATTGCTGCTTTAAAGATTTTAAAAAGGTAGGTTCTGTTAGTAACTCTGCATCAGATGTGATAAATTCAAGGTCAGATGAGCATGGATATGTTAAGCTCACACCAGAATCTGCATTTATTAAAGCAAATTTGATCTGTAAATTTATTGTACTATTCGCAGAATGGTTTTGACGAATGCAAATTAAATACAATACAAGCCTGTGGTATCAATGTATGGCATGATGTGGTAAGTTCTTGTTTCTTTTCTTCAGTAGCTGATCATTTTCAATTTCATCATTTCTTCTTTATTGTTTTATTCCAATGGTGATTACATATGATAACTGAACAATCGCAAAACAGAACAAATATTATGCTTTTATTTACTGCATCGAGTTCCTAGCAATTGAAGGAAGGCATCAGAATTGGCAAACTTGTTTCAGTTCACTTGGATTATCTAAAAAGCCTGTTTTGGAATGCTATAACGATGGCATTGGAACAAAGGTTATTACTTTCTTAAGCTGCAGAAAAACAAAATCATACAAAGCTCTAGAGATCTCTTTATTATTGTTCATTAAGATGTTGGGTGAAAATGAATGGTGCAGCTAAGTAATTTATATGGTTATGAAACTGCACGCCTGAATCCGCCTCAAACGTTTGTGCCATGGGTAGTTGTGAATAATCAACCACTTGGATATGTTAGTCTCTAAAACTCACTTCTAGTTCCTCTCTGTGTGCATGTGAATGCGCGTGCCATTGACAGCATTGCTACCCTTAATTCAGGATTATAACAACTTTACGGCCTACGTCTGCAATGCATACACAGGAAATATCATACCTAGTGCCTGCAAACTGAATACTGCAGCGGATATAAGCTTAATTAGGCAGGCATACCCAGTCTGCTACAGAGGTGCATCCACAAATTTCACATCTTAATCTGATATTACTAGAGAGAATATCAAGTTCCAGGCAAGCAGAAGGCTTTTCAAAAGGATTACAGGCTTAGAATAGATACTTGTGATGGTCATTGATACATTACAGGTTGCACTTTTTATGCATTTTTCTTGTAATTTTGCTTCTTAGCTAGCCTTTACTTGATTGACACTAATTAATCTACAACAGATTTGTAAGTTAGTTGTCCTGAAAGTCTCAAACAATTGAAACAAATATGGATGCCAAAGTCTGTCTAAATTTTTTTGTTGTTAAGTATCAAATTCTATGAAATGATCAATCATGTCTTCTTAAATGTTGAATAATGAACAATGTCAAAGATCTCAAAAGCGTGGAACTTTTAATTACTGTTTCCTCTTCCTTGCTCTATATCGCATTTGGTTGATCTCTGAATTGATAACTTGGTCTGCATTTTGCTTGGTTTTTTCACAACGTCCTTCAACCAAGTGATGAGAAAACAAAACTATAACAACATGATGGACAAGTCCAGGGTTCATTTTATTTAAGCTCTTGATGATTGAATCTGCATATTCTTCAATTTCCTGCCTGATTTCTGTATTTTTTTGTTTTCAAAAATTTTCATATTTATGACCTTTTATTTTTCTTTATCCTTGGAATGATACCCCCTACGAGAGTCTGAAATCTCTCTCTTTGTTTACCCGATTCCTTTTATGATCTGTTGGTCCTATGAAAGAAAAGAATAAAAGAAATAGACAAAAGGGTTTAAGTAACAAGCAACTCCAGAATGAACGTCTTAAAACATTTTACGACATCAAGTGATATCCAATAATACTAGGGGAATGATCAGGTTTCACCTCTGCAGCACACAAATTAGCAAACAAGCCCTAAGCATTACCATCACTAGAGTAAGCCTGCCATGTACGCCATTTTGGGGTGTATGCCACTTAATGACTCAGCTCTGTTGCATACAATACTAACGAGCATGTGAACCAGCTGAACGAAAAAATGCTGTTCAACATCTTTCAGAGAGGTATCATCTTCCAAATGTTCTGGCATGTATCAAATGCGCTCATCTTTGTTGGGTCAAATTCAAATTTCTCAACCTTCCTTTTTGCTCTATCCACAATATCTGATATTAACCTTAAGGACAATGCATATGCCACAGTTCACCTTTAATCAGCACACAGAGATCCTGTGAACGACATTAAACAAAATAGATAAATAAATAACCTGAAAGGAGCTGTGAAAAAGGATACTGCCTGAGATTTTGGAGTGATCATCCAAATTGGGAATGATAGTAGTGACAGAAGCATACATTGAAAGCTTCCTCCTGCAAGACGAAACAGAAATGCTTCATTCTATAATCTGTGGGAAATTAATTTAAACAATACTTTTATCAACAACTCTATGTCTGCGGCTATTAGAAACATTCAGAAGAAAAGAATAATAAAGCAACACAATGGATATCTATAAACAGAAATAATCATTTTCTTCATTCTGCGTACATATGAATAAATAGACCACTGTTATTATATTATTAATCGAGCCATATTTATTTTCTTCTCATTTATACCAGATGACACAAATAATTACTATAATACAACCACTTGCTGTCCACTATATGATTATAGTAAAAACTCAAGGATCAATGCAAGAAACCCATATTTAAAAAACTTCACAGCTCATAAAATGACGGCATCAAGGTTCTGCATATATTCTTACTGTGCCCTCAGCTCTTCTTGCTCATGTTTCTTCAGAGTTTGCTTTTGTTCTTCAATGAAAATCCTTCGCCGCTCAAGATCACTAATCTCATTATTGATAACTGTGTTTACATAAATGAGAGATAAACAGTCAATCAGTACCACTGCATAAATACCTTAGTAACTGAATAACTAAAACCAACCATCTACTTATCTGAGCTCCTCCATCAGCAAAAGTTCTTTTTCACGTTCCTCTTCCAATTCCTTCTGAAGAAGGTCCAATTCCGTATCTGAAGGAACTTCAAGTTTTGCCTTCTCTGTTTTCTGCCTACATTCATCTATCTTCTTCTGATAATCTGTCTAGCACACAAATATATCAACAGGAAGGCATAAAAGCTAACTCAATACAATATAGCACAATGCTTCAGAAATTTTTAGATAATGGAATTTGATACACTGATAACCACTGTATCATATGATTCCAACATCATTATAGCACAAAGGGAAATCTTTTGAACAATGCACTGCAGAGGAAAACGATATTTTAAATAATCCACCATATATGACTTTATCACCAACTAACAAGATTTTCAGAAACAGTTCTAGCAGTAAGTGAGAATTCTAGGACCAAATATTTTTCTTTGTCAAAAATCTATAAGAAAATAAGCAAACCAAAACCTTGACCGATATCTCAGAGAGACATTTCAATACTCTCTCAGCGAGACGTTACACAAAGACCATAAAACCTACATGAATTCTTAATGCAAATGCAGAATACAAATCAAATGTATATATAACATCCATTGCAATATGAGCACAGAGATTTTTCCGGATTTTAGTCCTCTCCTCCAAAAAATACACGGCACCCATATAATTAAAAAAAAATGGATTTTTTCGATCTACACTGGCATAACTTTGTAGAATTAAAACATCGTTAGAAAAATGAAACCGCCATTGCAATTAACAAGTCAGAGGAGGAAGAAAAGAGAAGGAAGCAAATAGACCTTCCAGAAGGCTCCGACCGTCGTTGAACTCGGCGTCGCAAGAAGACTGAAGAGCCTTAAACTGGTCAAGAGACTGCGTCAGAATGTTCGTATCCCTTTTCTCCTTTAACACCAACACAAGGTCATCGCTGTAGGAGATTAACTCTTCCACGTCGATCTTTCCGGAAAAATCCCCCATTTTCAAAAAACTGTGAGATGTGGATTACGTGATTCTTAGGGTTCTGAGTTTTCTACCAATTAAAGAGAAATTGAACAAAAAGTTCAAGGAATAGCAATTGAAAATCAGGAAAATTGAGTAAACAGTTACTATTAGGGCTCCGGTCTGAAAGGACACAGCGGAGAACAATCGTGGAGAGCTGAAAGGGGATGGAGCGAGTGCGGAGAGGCTGAGAGCCGGGAGGGAAAAACAACCGTTTTTGATCGATTTGAATAATAAATGAAAATTAATATTTTTGACAAGCTAAAAAAAATGAGAACGCGCCACCGTTTTGTTTTATCTTTTCCATAATTGCGGAAGTGACGGCAACTTTACTTTAAAAAAAAAAAAGGCCTAATACAAAATTTTACGCCCAAAGTGGCACCATTTTGTCAAAGCACCTCCCTAAAATTGACATTGTCCCATTAAACACCTAAATTTATTTAAAATCATCATTTAAACACTTTTGACTCGATAGAAAGCCGATATGGCATTTTAAGCATTTGACACGGTAGAAAATTTGAGGTGCTTGCTCTAATTTCAACAAAAACTCATGTTTCTACTGAGATGTATATCCATAGCCATCATATCCTAAAATTCTGATTTTATTACTGTATACTAGCGACAAATGAATTATTAATCTCATAACATACTTTTTATACAATTTAACATTAATGATCATAGGAACATGTAAAACATGATAATGTGTGACACCCTCATACCCCTCAGAAGTATTCCGAAATATTACACCTGCTATAAAACATATCAATATAGCTAATACAAGCATCACTACAATATTCGTTTAACTTGATACCAAACACATATCATTAAATTCAAATCTTTACAATAATTACAGAGTTTGAATTGCATATACACGTGTGTACATAGCTTTAGTTAGATATGTAATCAGAAATGTACATAATGCACTACTTTCTATGGTCTATACTACATCTTCAAGATTTCCTTCTCGATTGCCAAAAACCTGGGCTCCAGAATGTCTTCAACTTGATAGCTACTCAAGTAATACATATGACTAAACTAATAATAATAATAATAATAATATTATTATTATTATTATTATTATTATTATTATTATTACATATAACTAAGAACCCATTTATTTCATTACTAGAATCATTCTTAAGCACACAAACAAATCAACTATTTATTTCGGTTCCACTACCTTCATTAGTGGTTAACTCTACTCTACTCAGAACACAATCGCTTAGACTATTCTATTGAGTTATTTCCTTAACGTTGTCAATAACAACCAAAATATTCTTACAAGTTACTTCCTTATCTTGTCACTAACACTAGAATACTTAACATTACATCTAACATTTGGTTCAAACTGGAAATTAGTATTCCAAGCTTCATACGTATCCCAAAAATTAGGAATTAAAACCACATAGTTCTAATCGTATACTTATATTATGTATTTAACTAACATGTAACATGTCACTACACACTTCACAACTCATCCATCACTTAACCATATGATATTACCTTCATTACACACTCAAATTTACATATACATTAACTACGTTACATATATGAATACTATATACAATCATTAGTTTCAACAATAATATCCGTGATTAAGTCAATAGTCTTATAAATCATTCCTGTTTCTAACACTACTTTAATTTCATCATAAAGACTTTTACAGTTTAAACTCGATATAGTCGTGGACATTTGGGAACACTAAATACCATATAGGTATCGAATCACTAGACATCGTTAGGGTGCCAATCACTAGATACTCAAACGCATCAAATCACTAGACTTTAAAAAGTATCAATCACTAGATGCCAAAAGATATTGATTCATTAAACACCAAAAGGTGCTAATAACTAGATACCAAAAGGTATTAATTCACTATCCCATACATGTGTCCACGTCTATATCAAATTCAAGCCTCAAATAAAGGTTTCTTTTATACATTACTTTGTTACACTAAGCACTTGTGTATGCACTATACACTTTATTCATACGTTCAAATATGTCAATTACACTTCATTATGGCTACTTATTAGCAAACACATTAATGGTCACGTACTAACTAAATATGAATTTCACTCATTTTACAATAATTGTCATTCTAGCATGTATCATGTCTAACATATAATGATATTAATATATATCGCTATTCATATAATACTTATGTTCAATAACACTTATACATTCAATATAAAATTCAATATTATAAGCATTAAGGTAAAATATAATTCAAACCTTTTAATATTCATTGTTCATCTTATCTACCTTTATTACAATCTACACTTTAATGTGCAATCACTCATTTCATGTTCATTATCATATATACTAATCCCAATCATGTGTTTGTAAAGTTCTATAAGCATCAGAGAAAGTTCGGATGCAATTTGGTGATATTTTGAGGGCTAAAAATCAAGTATAAGCTATAACAGGGGAGGCACACGACTGAGACAAATTGGTCTCAGCCGTGTAAAATGGTCGTAATTGATACAAAAGGGTCCAAACTGCTAAGACAAAATGGTCTCAGTCTTGTACCCATTTCTACCCCATGAATTCTGCAGATAGTTTTTTTAATTCTAATTGCACATCAATTTAGACCTAGTAAACGACATTTTCAGGCCAAATATTCTTCTACAAAGTTGTTCTCCTATATCTCTAGTTTTCAAATCATTAAAATCACTCCATTTGACCCTATAAATATCAATATGTTCAAAAAATAATGAAGGCTGCTCCAAATAATAGAGTAACAATGATCATTCAACTTCAAGATACATTATGAAGGCCTTAGAGGTAGAATTAGGTTTTGATTTCTTATACAAAGTTGTAGATATATGTCTTATCTTTCATCTTCAACTAGAATAATTGCATTTGGACAACTACGGAACAAGTTATGGTCTTTAAACTAAAACTGGTTTAAGTGAACCTATAATAGAATTTTACTAACTCAATAATCAAAGCTAAATCAAGCTTTATTTATGCAATTTACCCTCAATTTTGACTTCCATCAACATCATCTTGCCATAGTTCATTCATATATATGCTCAAATCTTATTTAACATACACAAAAAGGAGTAAGGGTTCTTATACCTCTAAGTTGCCTTTCTTGCTGATCCGCTTTCTTTTCTTTACTCTATATCCCTTCATGACCTTTCTCTTACGTGATTCTATAATTACTCTCACAAAAAAATCATTTTATTACTAATTAATCAATCAAAAATAGGTGTTAGAGAAAATAAAAGACATAAGGTTACTCTTACTTACCTCATATAGTTACAAAATCCTTCTTTCTCTTCTTTTACTCTACCAATTGGGAGAAGAATTTTTAAGGTAAGAGCTGCAGATAATTTTATGTGAGAAATAACAAGAAGAAGTCTGAAAAATTTGGTTGCCAAAGATGGCCAACTAACTCCCTTAAGAGGCAGATTATTTTCAAACCTCTATAATTGCTTCCTCTTCTAGAATTCACTAGGTGCCAATCTCTTATTGGTTCAAGTTTTCAGTCCTTAGCTTATTTAATTTTAGTTTCTCATCTAACTTTTATTCACTAATTATCTCAAATCATTATTTCTTCTTTCAATTTAATCCCTCTTAAAAAACATAATCACTAATTATACAATTACTTACTTGCCTCAATAATAGTTTAAATACCAAATACATCCCAAAACACACAATCAAGGGTCCTTTACTTTGAAACCCATATAATCACTTGCTCTAATTCTTTTAGGGTGCATTTTGGGCCTTACATAACATATGAGAAAACATGATGTATGTATGAGAACATGACATGGTCGAATGATACATCATATGGAAATGATATATTTTAATCATGATTGAATGATATTACATATGTATAGCATGGATACATGATCTATAAGCATGAATAAATGGAAAATAATCAAGTGAGTATGTTACACTTATAGGTTTGCAATTATAGACTGATAGTTAAGATTCAAATTTCTTAGACCTTGGAAAGAGATATATGGAACGTTATAATTAATTATATATTTAAATCAAACAAGATGATTTTCATTCTGTAACTTAATCAATGAAAATCTTATTTTTATCTATGTTGCATTTACAAAAAGAAATTGTCCAATCAAACTACTAACACTAGACAATAAAAAATTGGAATTGGAAATACTGCAAATTTTTCATAACATCACTAATTGTTGTGATTACATTCATTGATCAAACGAAAGTATCAGGCCACATATGGTGCCAAATAGGCTAGTCTAAAATAAGGGGTTAATTTCGTTTGTGGTAATCGAATTTTGGGATTCATAATCAAATGATTATAATAACATAATTTGTAACATAAAAATTATCAAACTTTTATTTTGTTTCAATCAAAGTAAAAATGATTTGAAAATCAATTTTTTATATCACTGGAGTGAAAATTAAGTGCATTAAAAATGATTGTCACGTCATGTTAGGACCAATCAATGTTATACATAGATCCTAATTACTTATTTGAATTTATTTTGTATAGTATACACATCATCTTATCATATTTATATGATAACAAGACGCTATTTTTAACTAGTGTTCCAATTTATAAAGTTAATTGATCTTAAAATGGCATGACAATCATACGTGGATTGCTTAACTGTCATTCCGATAACATATAAAATTAATTTTTAGGTTATTTTTACTTTAATTAAAATAAAATAAAAGTTTAATAATTATTGTGTTATAAATTATTTTATTGTAACAATTTATTTATAAACCTAAAATTTGATGACCACGGACATAATTAACCCCTAAAATAAGCAATGCCCTTGTTGAAAAATTATTATAAGAAGCTATCCAAACACTTTATTCATATAATTTCAAAGCACAAAAATAATAATAAATATCTACAAAAAGCCATTCTTTGCAAAAAAAATCGATCAATTATAACTAAATAACAAGATAGCCATTAGAATAAAAAATTCATTGTTAACAATGACATTTCAAGCTTTATCATACCTTTATGGTCTAATATTCACCAACTCTTACTCCACGAGTAGTAATCTTTGATTTCCAAAGCCACGCTTGTAAATTTTTTAAATCAATTCTCCTGTATAAGCTCTATGTTGATCCCCTAATACCTTGTTAAGTCCCAAATGTTTATAAACCGTAAACATCTAAAATCATTTTGTATAAGTATTCTGAACAGGGCTTTTTTTATTATTTTTGGGGGTTTTTTACAAAATTTAGAATTTTAGCATAATAATAAAAAAATTAGAAAAATCGTGTATTGAAAAACGACAACAAATGTGTCGTTTTGTGTCAGTGTGGACCCCACGTCGACTTTTGAAAATTTTGTATAAAAAAAGGCAATATGGCTGCCATTTTTTGTACAACTTGCTCCAAAAAACTGTACTAATAATTTTGAGGGATGTGATTTTATGTTTTACCAAGAATTCAAAAAATCACAAACTTTGAACTATTATCAAATTAAAATTTTTTATTTATTTTTTTGATTAATTTTTTTATTTTTATTTTAAAAATATATAATGCTAGTTAATAAGGGATGAGGTTAATTAGTAGATTATACAAAATGCATATGAAATTAGAAAAGTGAATCTGTATGGAAAGTCTCAAATGTTTTAATTAAAGATAAAATGATAAATGCATATAAGTTCTCATTATATATAACTTCTTTTATTATTATTGTTGCTACATGTAACTTATTTTATTATTATAATTAAAGTTGGAATCAACTTATTTTTTTATTGTTTCATCTAAGCATCTAAGCAGTATCATAATAGCAGTTAGAAAAAAAAAGGATGAAACGGTTGAATTCATGAGGCCTCACCATCCAAAAGAAAATGGTGCAAATCCCTCAGAATTTTTAGTACAGTTTTTTGGGCAAGTTGTACAAAAAACAACCATATTGCCATTTTTATATAAGATTTTCAAAAGTGACAGTGGAGTCCATACTGACACAAAACGGCAACACACCATTTTCCTAATTTTTTTTTACTGTTACGCTAAAATTCTATTTTTTTTAAAAACCCAAAAAAAAGAAAACTCCTTCTGAACAAGGAATTTTGACTTAATTTAAGAAACAAAAATGATACAAAAGAGGAAGAGACCGTCAACAGAGAGAGCTATGTATTTTCCACCTATTTAACTTCACTACACGTGTTAATTTTCTATTAATGCATTTGTTGGCAAAATTCACCTATTTACCTTCGCTATAATTTTCTATTCGTGCATTTGGTGGCAAAATCTACATTAACAAGATTGCAGCACACACACATTTTCAAACATAATTAGAGGTATTTTGTGTTTTAAATAAATTTAGTTATTTAAATGGAACAAAGTTTATTTCAGGGGCAGCTGGGCAAAATGGTGCAATTTTGGGTGGCAAAAAAAAATTCCCTCTTTAAATTTTACTTCTTTTTCTATCTAATTTATTTACTAATTACTGCTATTATATTCCATGGAGTTTATAAACATTTACTTTACCACACATAATCTGAAAAAACCAAATTTCCTTAGATTTTTTTTATTAAATTTCTATTTAGACAAATTTAATATGTAATAAAACAAATATTAAATTTTTAATAGAATACAATAAAAATTAAAAAACTAAATAGAAAAAAGTAAAATTTATAAAATCAAAAATGATTTTTGCCAAATAAACAAAAATTAATGGGGCCAATATTGAATGGTTACCACATTTTTTAACTACCATGGTCACTAATTGGAAGAGAAAGTATAAAAACAAAATTTAGATTCAAATTATTAAATGGTATAAAGTGCAAAAATGCCTCTCTATTATTCTAAAAAGTTTAATTTTTCCTTTGTAGTTTTAATCTAGTGTAATAATGCCCTATACAAATGAAATCAATGCAATTTTGACCCTGCCTCTAACTTTCGTTAACACCATTAGAAATTCCATCAATATTAAGTTGACATGGCATTACTCTATCTGAATAGATAACATGTAAAAGGTGGAAGGTAGTATTTACCCTCCATTAAGTTATTAAGAGTAATCATAAAGTGTTTAAGAAAAAATCCAAATCATTAAATGGCATCACAATTGACATTCTTGTTCATGGCCTCAACAACGTCTTCCTCTGCTTAAACTCTAAGAAGCAGGAGATCTGGTTTCATTTAGAAAGGCCATTTACTTAAATTCTTATGTGGAGAAAAGCCGAACTTATTGGAAGCTTAGACACTATTAAATCTATAAAGAAGATTATTTAATTATCCTTGTAAAGGAGTAAGAAATTTTTTTTCTTTATTTTTTTAAAAGTTATTATTGTCATTTATTTATGTGTTTTGTGTTAACAAAATAAATAATTGCAATATTTTGTATTGTCGAATGCAAGGTTTTTATATGGCTTGATGCTAAAGAGGATATGATTGAAAAGAGCACGAAATTGCTTTGTGAAATGCACAATGAGAATAAGAACTTGATTGGTGAAAATGAGCAATTGAAAAAGAGAATTGACAATTAAGCAAAAACAATATAAGAAAGGACATTACAATTGGAGATTGTGTTTACATGAATGATGAATATTGGATTTTAAATGAAAGAAAGTATTGTAATTGGTAAGAAGGGAGAGAAGACATGGCTATTAAAATTTTTATGGTGGTTGTGTTGATATTTGTTTGTTTTATTGCCTTTATCTACTATGATTAAGGCAATAGGTAGCCAATGAAATAATTAGATATTTAGTAGTTTTAATTTAGCTTTTTAAATGTCATATTAGACAATATCAGTATATGGGGACATATTATTTTGTTGGAAACTAATATTATCTTTATGTGATTTTAGTTGTTGCTATTAATATCATTATGGTTCATTGAAACTATATATATGTATAAAATATTGATATGTGTGATGAAAAATATAAATTAGAAAGTAATCAAGCTATAAGTGTTGAATTTGATCCATATGCTATAGAGGAATGTATGGATATTTTAGAAGGAATAGAAGATATATCTAATGTTGCATATAACAAAATACTGAAAAAGTTTGTTAGTTCAGAATGGAGAAAAATATTTGTCTTGATGCGTGCTAATAGAATGAGAGATTGGATTGAAAGTTTATGTAATTGAATCTATGGTATTTTTTAAATTAGATTATATTTTATAGCTAGAATTATTATGCTAACTTTTGTTTTCACACACACACACACACACACACACATATATATATTTATATAAGTAGTTTTTCGTTTTTAATTTTTAAGTGTTTATTTTATTTTTTCATTAAATTTGATAAACTTATTTTTTTCTTTAAATTTATGCAGGATTTATGGATCAAAATATTCATCAAGTAGTGATAGTTCTAGTAGTTACAAGAATGATGAAATTTTACATTTACTTTTAATTAGATTTTTTATGACTCATGAAAGGGATCTTATAAAAAGGATTCCTTACAGAACTTCAATCCTTAGTGAAAAAAATTATATTCTTAAAGTTTTGTAGGAAATCCGACTAGGTGTTATGAAAGGTTTTGTATGGCATCATGTGTTTATAAATTTATGTGAAAGATTAAAATTAATGGATTTATTAAGAGATAAAAGAGATGTTAATGTGAAAGAATGAGTGGCCATGGGTTTGTTAGTTCTATACCATAATCATCGTTAAAAGGTTATAGCAGAATGATATCAATATTCACTTGTTATTGTTCATAAATAGTGTAAGATGGTAATTGGAGCATTGGTTACTTTAGGGACTTTTTAGGTAGGCAGATTGGTGGCTTTTCGACGTATGTGAGTGGCAAAATTGCTTATTTTGCAGGGATGTGGGGAGTTCTTTTAGGACTCCAAAAGGCTTGGAACTGAGGTTGGAAAAATGTCGTTCTTCAAATCGACAATAGTAGTGTAGTCTCAGCTATTACTAAAGAGATTAAGGTTCATCCTTCGCATTGTGCTCTCATTTTGGATATTCGTGACTTTTTAAACCATGATTGGCAAGTGTATGTTCTTCACATTTATAGAGAAGCTAATAAGACGACTGATTTCCTTGCTAATTAGACTTTTAACCAAGACTCGCGATTTATCTAGTGCTCTATTTACCCTGTTGGCCTTGGAGAGATTCTTGCTAATGATAGTATGGGAACTTTAGTTCCTAAACTTGTTAAGATGCAGTTTTTTCTGTTCTTCTTTTCATCTTCTTGTACAAAAAAAACTAACACTATATATATATAGTATTAACTATAAGTTAAATATTTTGCTTTTGTTTGGTAAGAAACACATAGGTGCAATATATGATACTCATGTGACATCTTGGTCATTGGCTTCTAAACAAAAGACCTTTTGTGGTAGAAAGGCAACACTCATGACATAAAATATTATGGCTGTATGTTCCCATGATATGTTATTTACATTCGTATACATTGGATGAGAAGGGACAACAAATGATTTTAGGGTATTTCTTGATGCATTAACATGACAGAAAAATAATTTTCCATTTCCAAGTGGTGGTAAGAGTTTTATCATTTCTCCCTTAATATTGATTTATGTTATTGTCATTTGATTAACATAAATATTAATTTATAGATTATTATTTTTATGTCATGGATGCTGATTATCCCAATATACCAGGATTTTTGGCTCTCTATTGTGGTGAAATATATTATTTAAATGACCTTCGTGGATAATAACTCCAATTCAGTACTTAGTTTCAAACTGTTTTTAATCTATTTTTTTTGTGTTTTCTGTATGTTTTTGTTTGATTTTAATAACTCTTGCTAATAACAACTTAATTATGGCTTTTATGAAATTTTTATAGCAATTTGTGTTATTTTATGTTGAATTGCTTAATTACCTCACAGTGGCAACATTTTAGTTCCCACCGTGACTTGTTCAAAAATGGCAAAATGCAGAGTTTCAACTTAGGTCACAGTCAAAACCATTTCATTGTCACCGTGACATAAGGCAATTCAAAACATAATCTAGCTCAAGAGTATCTTACGGTCACAACCATTTCATTGCCACTGTGAGCCCTCAATGTCTAGGTACAAAAGCAAATTAAAGTTTATCTCATAGTGGTAGCCAATCAGTTCCCACCGTTGCTTCACCATATCTAGAAAAGAAACCATCACTTCACGACGGGCACAAAACAATCACCACCTTGAAGCAAAAGGAGACGAATTTCAGATCTATTTTCTCTCAGTTTTCATCTATTATTCAATCTTTAGAGTTTTAATATTTTCATAGATTAAACACCTTGTTTAAGATTAGATTTACAATCAATATAGTTTATTTTGAGATTTTTTAGCTTGAGTTCATCTTTCCATTAGAATTTTGAAGTAATAGGAGATTGGATTATGCTGGATTTCATCCTAATCATGAACTTCTGGGTTTTTTCTTTTTTCTCTTACTTTTTTTCTGTAATGGATTATGAGTAGTAGATTTGTTGCTTAGGGGATCTTTGAATCCCCATACCCATGTGAATATTGAGCTAATTTGATTTTTATATATATGGATTGATGATTCATTTTACATGATATTGAATGTTATTTCATGGTTTTAAGTGATTTAATCATGTTATCTAGATTGTGTAACTGATTACAATGTCCAAACGCCATGGATGTTTTATTACTCTATTTTTCTATTAATTTTTCTGTGACTTTGAAATTGCTCCGAAGTGGAACTCGATTAGTTATGGTTAATGTGATATTAGGATTAGAGTTTGATGTAGAATGAATGGGTTTTTGAATTGTTTGGCTCCAAAATGGGAAAGCAATTTGAACCTAGGATTTTAGACCCATAATAAAGCTAATTGCCAAACTTGAACCGAAATGGGATATTTCGTGGTTAGAATAGCTTGCTCCAGAATGGGACATTTGGGTATAGTGGGGTTATCCAGATTCAATCTATATAGCTTTAAATAAGATTCAAACACATCGAGTATGGGGAGGATGAGTGAATCTAGGCAACGCTTTAGTTATATTAATCTTTAACTAATCTCTATTTTATTTTTAATTTGTCCTGTTAATTTTTTTTATCAAGTTTTACATTTATTATTACTTTTGCTGCATTTTCATTAGTTTAGACAACATATTAATCAAAGCATTGGGAATTTTTTAGCATATAATCAACATTCCATTTCTTGCAACCATAATCCATTGGGTACGATATTCGTGAGTCTTAATTATAAAACTCCATATTATTTAACCGATCTAGTATACTTGCTAGACACGAACCAATGGATGAGGATTAATTACAAGAAAATACGAGTTATTTAACTAGAAACATTCATCTTTACATAATGTGATAGAAATGGCATTGAAGTGTTAAATTTTAGATTTCCAATTTTGAAATCAATACCAAATTATTCTTTATGTCAGCAAAAGCTAATTCCAATTGCTTGTTGTATATTGCATAATTTCATCGCGATAGAAGATAGAGCCAATCAACTATTTACATTATACGATAGAGAAGATTTAATAATGTCTGAAGAAACAACTGCTAGAATATAACACGAGGGCATTAATATTGATTTATCCCAACAAATGCAAATGAAAATAGTCAGAAAGGCTATTGCTAATCGATTATGTAATGATTACAATAATAATAGAAATTAGAAATTGATTGAATTGTTTTTTTTAAAGCGATTGAATTTTTAATGTTACTATCATATTTTTTTTAATTCGGTGTTCATCAATTTATAAATATTTAGTTTAATGGAATCATCTTAATATATTTATAATTTAATCATATATATTTATTATTTCAATTTTAAAAATTAGAGTATAAATCTTTTTTTAATTAAAAATAATTTAATTTTTTAATTTAGAAAAAAAATTTTGATCTTTAATAAATCAACATGTTTTTCCATTTTTTTCATTTTCTGTTTTCAAAAAATAATTTTTATTTGTTGATAGATGAACACATTTTTCAAATTTTTTTTACAAAAAATGAATACTTTAATTTTCTAAAAAAATAAAATATAAAAAATAGAATCATGTTTTCTATAAGTAAATGCATTTTTATTGCTTTATAATGGATGGGGTATATGATAATTTCCGATTATAGTCATCCAATATGAATTTGAAAGTAAGAGAACATCATGTTCATCAACAAAACTTTGTACAAATATGTATTTGATTCTAAAAATCTCAGAACAAATTTACATCATTCATGATTTAATTTTAAACTCTGGAAGAATGAATTGAACAATCAAAATTCCATATTTCCTTGAAAATTAAAAGTAACTCGTCATATAGATGAGTAAATTGAATTAAGCATACGGATAAAATAATATAAAATTCAAAAGATTGCAATGCAAAATGCATTTAATTACTATTTCCATTAGTGAAACTTGTAGCCAAATTGGCGTTTAAAACTTGAGAATTGAAAATCAATGCTGAATGGAAATAACTAGAATATTTTAAGAAAAAAAAAGATGGGAAAATGGATACACCACCATTGTTATTTTTCCTCTTGCTTATGTAGCAAGTTTTCTCTCTTACTCACGTAGTAAGCTTTTGTCCCGTGCCTTTTATTTTTTTGCTATGGCTTCTTCGTCTATTACGGAAGAAATAACCAAGAGGTGTGGATAAGTATTGTTCAAAGATAATTCAGATGAAGGTTTTGTCTTGGATGATGAAGATTTCATTATTGAAAACAAGGATCTTTCTCTCTGTCTCATTGGCAAAGTTATTTCAAATTGATCCTTTAATACTGCAGCTTTCAAAGCAACAATGGCAGAGGTTTGGCAACTGGGTAAGGGTATTGAAATTCAGGAGTTAGCTGCGAAACTATTTAGTTTTTAATTCTTTCATACGATAGATATGAATATGGTTTTAAATGATGGTCCTTGGTCTTTTGAACAAAAATTACTTATTCTGAGAAAAATGGAAATAGGTTTACAACCTCAAAATATTGAGTTATTTGAGGTAGCTTTCTGGGTGCAATGTTATAACCTTCCTATCGGTTTCTGGACTGAACGTATAGGAAGGAATATAAGAAACCATATGGGTGCATTTATCAGAGTAGATCCAAAAAGTTTGGATGGAAACTGGAAATCTTTCATGCGTATTCAAGTAATGCTGGATATAAGAAAACCTCTAAAGATCTCTATGAAAGTTAAAAAGCAAGGAGGCAAATGGGTGTTGATAAACTTCAAATACAAGAGACTTCCACATTTCTGTTTTCTATGTGGTGTTATTAGACATCAGGAAAAGTTCTTTGAGAAAAGGTTTGAGATAGATTTGAGCAATCATGTGTCAGAGTATGGCCCTTTCTTAGAGCTCCAATGAGGAAGGCCATATCTTATGCAGGAGAGCGGTGGTTTAGGGCAAACATGACAATGCAGAAAAAAGTTTCAAGTGAGTCCGAGAATCATGGAGCTATGCATGGCCAATCGGATAACGTCAATATAAGGCAAGAAGCGGGGTTGGATCACGACTCTAACATCTTAGTAACAATAGACTCTCAACAGAATATTAATATGCCATTGATTACAGGAAATCAATGTGATGGAAGGGATCCTGGCCTTAAATATGGCAATAACAACGTGATTGGAAAGGATAATAATATTTGGAATAGGAGGTTTACACGTGGAAAAGAAGAAGAAGAAGATTTGGAGGACCCACATAATGTTTGTGTCTTGGCGGTTGATAACAAATGACATTGTTTGGATTTACCGGATTCGGTCGCAACATCAACCTCTTCTTCTTGCAATTTGCAGGTTCAAGGGGATGGAGATTTACTTATGTTAGAGGTAGGGCCTGATGTTCAGGCCTACCTTCAGCCATGATTGCCTTAGCTTGGAACTGTTGTGGTCTAGGCCAACCACAAACAGTTCTCGAATTGATGGAAACGGTCTCTTCTCTTTATCCCTCTCTTATTTTTCTAATGGAAGTTAGAGTTTTTCAAGCTCAGATAGATAAAGTTTGTCGTCATATTAAATTCAAAAGTAAATTTTCAGTTCATGGTAGCAGTTCTGGTGGTGGTTTGGCTCTACTTTGGAAGGATGATCTCTCAGTCTCTCTTCGCTTTTTCTCTATCTCACATATTGATGTCCTAATCTCTTCTTCTTCTTAGCAACTTGTTCATTTTACTGGTTTCTATGGTAATCCGAGAAGAAACCTCAGACATCTTTCTTGGCGATTGCTCTTTTGACTAGCCGAGGTTAATGACTAGCCTTGGTAGTTATGGGTGATTTCAACGATCTGCTGTCAAGCTCTGAGAAGTTAGGTGGCAACCCTCATCCTATCTCTAATTTTAATGCTTTTAGAGATACAGTCCAAGTTTGTGGGCTTTCTGATATAGGGTTTTATGGTTATCAATTTACTTAGGAACGGTCTAGGGGCACTTATAATTGGATCAGAGAACGTCTTGATAGAGGTTTAGCCAATGATGATTGGTTTAATCTTTTTCCAGATTCTCGCATTACTCATGCAGGTATGGTGCATTATGATCATACGGCTCTCTTATTGTCTACTATGTCAGGTAGCTCTACTCACAATTCTTGTTTCCTATTTGATAACGTCTGGCTTTAGGATCAAGATTGTCGAGACTTAATTCATAAATGCTGGTTAAATGATCATGATCTTTCAGTTATTCAACGTCTTAATTCTTGTGCAAGGAATCTCTGCTGTTGGAGTCATTTTTTTCGAAGACGCTTTCAGGATTATATCATGCAATGTAAACAGGATCTTAATTCTTTGAGACCAAGATCTGATGCTAAGTCAATAATGAAGTTTAAACAAGCAAAAGAAAAGATGGCTGGCTTATTATTTTAGAAACATAATTACTGGAAACAAAGGGCGAAAGTACAGTGGCTCAAAGAAGGTGACTTAAATATGAAATTCTTTCATGCATTTGCTTCTTTAATAAAGAAGAAAAAATATGATTCACCAGCTTCAAGATACGATGGGTAATCAAATAGATTGGAGTTCGGGTCTTCATCAGCATATCTTGAATTATTTTGAAGCTATGTTCCAATCTTCAATGGCATGTAATCTGAATTTTATTTCTTACATCAAGCCATGTGTTACAATTGCTCAGAATGAGGAGCTCCTCTGTCCTTTTGAAGAGGCAGAGGTTAAGGAAGCTTTATTTTCAATGCATCCCGATAAAGCCCCAGGCCCTGATGGATTTAATCCGGGATTCTTTCAATCTCAGTGGAAAATTATCGGTCCAGCCATATCATCTTTCATCCTAGATGTGCTTCATACTGGTAATATGCCTATTGAACTTAATGAAACCATTATTGTTCTTATCCCAAAAAATAAGCAACCAAAATTTATCTATGAGTTCAGACCCATTGCACTGTGTGATGTAGTTTATAAAATTCTCTCAAAAATGGTTGCTAACCGCATGAAAGCTTTATTGAATGTGATTATCTCGGAGAATCAAAGTGCCTTTATTTCGGGAAGGTTGATAACAGATAATGCTCTTCTTGCATTTGAAGTTGGTCATTACCTTAATCGTAGCTCCCGTGGTAGCATTGAAACTATTGCTATGAAGTTAGACATGACAAAAGCCTATGACAAGATGGATTGGCATTATTTGAAGGGAGTCTTGGAGAAATTGGGGTTTGATAGTAAATGGATCAATATCATTATGATGTGTATCACTTCTGTTTCTTACAGGTGTGCTCTAGTGGTCACTTTATGGGTCCAATCTTTCCTCAAAGGGGTTTGAGACAAGGGGATCTACTATCTCCATATTTATTCATTTTATGTGCCCAAGGTCTTTCTGAAGCTTTAAATGATTTGGAGAACATGGGCTTGATTCACAGTTGCAAGGTAGCCAGAACTGCACCAGCCATTAGTCATCTCTTTTTCGTGGATGACTCGTATCTTTTTCTTTAAAGCAACGTTAGATGAGGCAATAGAGATTAAGAACTATCTTTCTAATTATGAAATTGCTTCAGGTCAGTCAGTTAATTTCCAAAAATCATCTCTAAAATTCAGTAAGAATGTTGATCTATTTATGCGTCATCTTTTTCGTGATCTTTTAGCGATATCAACCTCTCAACATTTGAAGAACTATCTTGGCATGCCAATGTATGTGGGACAAAACAAAAGTCAAGTGTTTGCCTTTGTTAAAGACAAAATCTGGAAATGCCTTAGTCATTGGAGGAACAAGTTCCTGTCATGGGGTGGTAAGGAGATCCTTATCAAGTCAATTCTAAAATCGATTCCATCTTATATCATGAGTATATTTCTCATCCCTAATAACATTTGTGATTCTATTCACCAGATGTTTAATAAATTTTGGTGGCAATCAAGTGGTTCTAGCTCAAAAGGCATCAACTAATGTAGATGGGATCTTTTATGTGCTCCGAAAAAATTGGGAGGGCTCGATTTCAGAAATGTTAAAGAGTTCAATGTCATGCTATTGGGAAAATAATTTTGGGGAATCCTAACCAATCCTAGCTCTCTTGTTTCACGAGTTCTTAAAGCAAAATATTTTCCTAACAACAATCTTTTTCAAGCTCAGTTTGGAAGAAGGCCCAGTTACACTTGGATAAGTATATTGGCGGCAAAAGACTTGGTTACTTATAACTTAAGGTGGGGAGTGGGGTTTGGTGAGCAAATTCTGATATATAAAAATGCTTGGCTGATTGATTCTTTGAATCCAAGAATCATCTCTAATTTAGTACCGGCTCTGGTTCACTCCTCAGTCTCTGCCTTATTAAATGGTAACTCTTCATGAAATATCCCTTTAATTCTAGAGAGTTTTTGCAGAAGTGATGCTGAAAGAATACTTCAAATTCCTCTTGCCACTTTGCCTTGTCAAGATGTTATGTTTTGGCCTTTAGAAAATACGGGCCAGTATACAGTGAAGAGTGGATGTCATGCATTACATGGCATGGTTCAGCCTCTGTTGAATTGTAATTTTAATTGGCAATAACTTTGGAATCTAGCCTTACCCCTCAAGGTGTGTATCTTTATTTGGAGATGTGTTGTTGATGTTCTTCCTACTAGAAACAATCTATTTCAAAGACATACAATAGATTCCTATTTGTGTCCTTTTTGTTCTCCACTTTCTACTGAAATAGTTCATCATGTGTTATTTTTATGTCCATCTTCTCAAGTGATTTGGCATGAAAGTCCACTAGGCTTGTGTTTTGATATCAATGCTTCTTTGGACTGTATCATTGGTAGCTAGTTTGGGTATTTGCGTTTGGATGAGACTCATCAAGCTTTGTTTTTTATGTGGTCTATTTGGTTCAAAAGAAACAAATTTGTTTGGGAGCAGCATGGAATGAGCAATGGAGCATTCCTTCTTATGGTTAGATGTTCTCTTTCTCAGTGGGAAGTAGTGCATCATAAGGATTTTAATTTAAACAACTCTCTTTCTCTTCCTTTGTTGAAAGCTTGGACTCTTCCTCCTATTGGTTACATTAAATGCAATACTGACGCGGCCTTATTCCAATCTGAAAATCGTGTTGGCTATGGTTGGATTTGTAGGGATTCTTTCAAGAATTTTATTGTTGCTCAACATGGTTCTTTTTCTTGCCTTATTGATTTACTCATTGCGGAGGCAATGTCAGTCAAGGAAGCTTTAAAGTGGTTAAAGAAAGAAATGTTTGATCAAGTGCAAATTGAAACTGATAGTCTTATTCTCTATCAAGCACTGTCTTCTCATGCTCTGAATAATTCTCATTTTGGACTTTTAGTTCATGATTGTATTTCTTTTAAAAGTTGTTTGTTTTCTTTTGTAAGAAGGTCTGAGAACGACCTTGCCCATTTATTAGCTAGGATCTCTGTTGCTTTTCAAAGAGTTAGATTTTCATCTCCTTTTCTTTGCATTCAATAGTTGCTTTAATGAAAAATGTCCATCCTCTTTCAAAAAAAATTACAAGACACAAATAGAATATGGATAATGGATCCACCAATATTCTTAACAGGAGCAAGGCACGACACGCAACCAAACAGGGGCGGAGAGGTATTGATATTTACCCCCACGAGAACCCTTCTTTTTCGGCCCACGCCAGCCCTTTCCTTCTTTTCTATCACTTCTGTCTCTTTCTCTCTCTATACAAAGAGAGATGAAATGAAATGAACCCCACCGATCTAATTCCCATACGCATAAATCCCATCGACCTCTCCCAAACCCTAAACCATTTCTACCATATACACTTTTCCTCAACCATAAGATATCCTCTGATTCTTGTTCATCTTCTTCACTCTTTCGCGATCGCTCTCTTCCTTTCTTTGTTCTACACGGTATCTCCGCAAGCATTATTTGCTTTCTTTTCTCTCTTTTTAATTTCTCCAGTTTTACTTATTCTTTCTTATTACTAGTTCAGTTACTTAATTTGGCTTCCGATGGAAGTGAGAGCCTTAAAGAAATGCCGCTTTTTGATCAGCTTGCGTTGATTTTAAGCTGCTTAATAATTTATATTTTTTAAATTTACGTAATAAGGCTATTGATAATTTCTGCTGAATCTAAAGCATCATCTTGAGATTTTAATTTTTTTTTAACAAGGATTGATATAATTTATTGATAATTTTGACGGAAAATGGAATTGGAAATGAACAGTTCACCGCACTATATGCTTCCTAGCAAGAGAGCTGGTGGAGGAGAGGTTGTTGTTGAAGAAGAAGGACCAATCCGCTGTGCCACCGATTCTCTGACTAAGAAGCCTCGTATCGAATCCGTCTCCTCGGCCGCGGCCATCACCAGATCGCCTGCAACGACGGGGAACAGTAAGAGTACTGATAGCAACAGAACCGCTATCAGTAGCAACAACAGCGACAACAATCACAGTAGCAGCAACGTTGAATCGCCGATCATGACTTTAGGTAACGGAAACTTGCAGGACATTGATGAAGATCTTCACAGCCGTCAGCTTGCTGTCTACGGCCGCGAAACTATGCGGCGCCTCTTTGCTTCCAATGTGCTCATCTCGGGGTTGCAAGGCCTCGGCGTTGAGATAGGTATGTAGTATCTCAAATATAGTTTAGCAATGATTGCGGTGTGCTTTTGTTTATGGGAAGCGGAAAACTGGTTGCTAATATAGATAGATCCTGCGTTTACAGTGCCCTGTTTAACGGAGCTAACATGTGGAATACTTCATCTATTCAACATCAGATGGACTGCATTTTGCTTTAGCGGACAAATTATCATTTGATGCAGTCTCTTACTAGGGTTATAGATGGACAGCAAATGAATCTTTAATGGGATACTAGCTGTATAATAAATGAAGAAATATTAGTGAATTAATTATCATGCTAGATCGATTTTTGAATGGAAACTGATTTTTTAAGGAAATTGGATTTCTATCTCATGCAGCAAAGAACTTGATTCTTGCTGGGGTCAAGTCAGTGACTTTGCATGACGAGGGAGTGGTCGAACTCTGGGACTTGTCCAGCAATTTTGTTTTTACAGAAGATGATGTGGGGAAGAATAGAGCCCTTGCTTCTGTCCAAAAGTTGCAAGAATTGAATAATTCTGTTTTGATATCCACTTTAACAACTGAATTGACCAAGGAACTACTATCTGATTTTCAGGTAATCTTTGTTTCTTAGATTCTTGTGCAGCGTCCTTTGCTGCTTTCATAAGCTGTTGGCACTTTCTCAATTAGTTCATCTGAGATGGTAGCGTGTATGTGTACAGATAATTGGTCATACATTTGTTTTGTTTTACCATATCATTTATTGCTTAAGAGATGGGCAAAATAAAAGTTCGAATTTTCATTTGAAATGACTATCTTCATTCGAAATGTGGGTAAATCCACTCTAAATATTCATGGATCTTTTTGTTCATTGACTATAAGTTATAAAAGTGTTACATATTTAGTAATTGGTCTCAGTTGTCAACATATATATCAAGGATTAATGCATAGAGAATATAATGTTTGCAATTTTTTTTTTTTGATATTTTAAACTCTTTAAATTCTGCAATTTAACACACATATTCATATAATTGTGTTGCTGCTATTTTTATTTCATTTGAAGGTTTTCATATTTTAACAATATTGGCATGCAATTTCTGATTATCAGGCTGTAGTATTCACTGACATCAGCTTGGGGAAAGCAACTGAATTTGATGATTACTGCCATAATCACCAACCTCCTATTGCTTTCATCAAATCTGAAGTACGGGGACTTTTTGGTATTGTATATTGTGACTTTGGACCTAACTTTACTGTGCTTGATGTTGATGGTGAGGACCCTCACACTGGCATAATTGCCTCCATCAGCAATGACAATCCTGCTCTTGTGGCTTGTGTGGATGATGAGAGGCTTGAGTTTCAGGATGGAGATTTGGTTGTGTTCTCTGAAGTTCAGGGAATGATGCAACTGAATGACGGAAAACCAAGAAAGGTTAAGAATGCAAGACCATACTCATTTCAAATTGAAGAAGACACCACAAATTACAGCCCATATCTTAAAGGTGGGATTGTGACGCAAGTGAAGCAACCTAAGGTCTTGAACTTTAAGCCATTGCAGGAGGCACTCAAGGATCCAGGGGATTTCCTTCTTAGTGATTTCTCCAAATTCGATCGTCCACCTGTGTTACACTTGGCATTCCAGGCATTGGATAGATTTATCACAGAATTTGGACGCTTTCCAGTTGCTGGATCTGAAGATGATGCTCAGAAATTTATTTCTATATTCACCAACCTCAATGATAGCTTAACAGAAGGGAGGCTTGAGGAGATTGATCAAAAAATTCTTCGTCATTTTGCATTTGGTGCCAGGGCTGTGCTGAATCCCATGGCTGCTATGTTTGGTGGTATTGTTGGACAGGAAGTTGTGAAGGCTTGCTCTGGGAAGTTCCATCCTCTTTTTCAGGTAGTTATTTATTTTTATATTTTTTTCCCTGATGAGACGATTACTTGGCTTAGGCCTGCCCTTGGTTGAAAAGGTCCCCACTCTATTTGATGACTGCATATACCAATTGAGTAAAATCATTATATTAGTAGAGTCAAAGACATTTAATAAGTTCCAAATGCCTTTTTTTGTTTATGCTACAACCTTGCTAATTTGCTTTACCCCCCTTCTGTTGTGGACAGTTTTTCTACTTTGACTCAGTTGAGTCCCTTCCCACGGACCCTTTGGAAGCCAGTGACTTTGAGCCTGTAAACAGCCGTTATGATGCACAAATTTCAGTCTTTGGATCAAAGCTTCAGAAGAAACTGGAAGATGCAAAAGTTTTTATGGTAGGATCTGGTGCCCTTGGGTGTGAATTCTTGAAGAATTTGGCTTTGATGGGGGTCTCTTGCGGCGGAGGGAAGCTTAGAATCACAGATGATGATGTTATTGAGAAGAGTAACCTTAGTAGGCAGTTTCTTTTCCGGGACTGGAATATTGGTCAGGCGAAATCTACAGTTGCTGCTTCAGCTGCTGCTCAGATTAATCCTTACTTCAATATAGAAGCACTGCAGAACCGTGCTAGTCCCGAGACCGAGAATGTGTTTGATGATACATTCTGGGAGAATCTCAGTGTTGTTATAAATGCTCTTGATAATGTGAACGCTAGGCTTTACATTGATTCAAGATGCTTATATTTCCAGAAGCCCCTTCTAGAGTCAGGAACCTTGGGTGCTAAGTGCAACACCCAGATGGTCATTCCTCACTTGACTGAAAATTATGGTGCTTCACGAGACCCACCAGAAAAGCAAGCACCTATGTGCACAGTTCACTCATTTCCACACAACATTGATCATTGTTTGACATGGGCTCGATCCGAGTTTGAGGGTTTTCTTGAGAAGACACCTGCTGAAGTTAATGCCTACCTGAAAAATCCAAGGGAATATGTGGCTGCAATGAAGAGTGCTGGCGATGCACAGGCAAAGGACAACTTGGAGCGTGTTCTGGAGTGCCTTGACAAGGAGAGATGTGTAGAATTCCAAGACTGCATCACCTGGGCCCGTCTTAAGTACTGCTCTCTTCTTCCTTCTCTTTTGTTTTTTTTTTGGCTAATTCACATTTTATCTCTTTTTGAGCTAGGCTTCTGATTGTATGTTTCTGATGGTGGCAGATTTGAGGACTATTTTGTTAACCGTGTGAAGCAATTGACATTCACTTTTCCAGAGGATGCAACAACAAGTAATGGAACACCATTCTGGTCTGCTCCAAAGCGCTTCCCCCGGCCACTACAATTTTCAACAGATGATGCCAGTCACCTCCATTTTATTATGGCAACATCCATCCTGCGAGCTGAAATATTTGGCATTCCAGTACCTGATTGGGTTAAATCTCTGAAGAAGTTGGCTGATGCTGTTAACAGAGTGATAGTCCCTGATTTTCAGCCCAAGGAGAATGTGAAGATTGAGACTGATGAGAAAGCCACAAGCACGACCAATTCAACCATAGATGAGGCCGCAGCAATCGATGAGCTGGTCAGGAAGTTAGAAAAATGCCAGCAGCAGTTATTGCCTGGGTTCAGGATGAATCCTATTCAATTTGAGAAGGTTTGTCTCTATTCTTTTACTTAAAATTATTTTTCATTAAGTGATAGAACGGTTCCGCTTCCCATGCATCACTTCCTACTTGGCTGGGTTTGTTATTTGACTTATTTCCTGCAAATGGGTTTAAATTTGGCACTTGGTTCTCTTGTTGTTTCTGTATTTGCGTGTATTGGTCATTGCTAATATGTCTAATTATGAAATGTAGGTACTAATCTTCTAAGGCAATATGTGTCTCTTAGTTCAAAGAAGCTTCCTGAAATAATAAGTGTATTGCTGTTGTTGCCTACCTTGTGTTGCTTTGTGTTTTACTAGAACAGGTCTGCTGTAACAGATCTTCATCTTGTAGATTGTCTTGTAAAAGAGTAGACATAACATGCAAAAGTATTCTTATTGTCCAACGTAAGGAATGGCATTTAGTTTCTTTCCATCTGAAATAATTCTCAAATGCAACCTTCCTCCTCCTCTCTTCTATCCTGCCAAATGCATCATGCACTTGCCATTCTCTGTGCAGGATGATGACACAAACTATCATATGGACTTAATAGCTGGCCTTGCAAATATGAGGGCAAGGAATTATGGCATCCCTGAAGTGGACAAGCTTAAGGCCAAATTCATTGCTGGTAGAATCATCCCAGCAATTGCAACCTCAACTGCTATGGCAACCGGTCTTGTTTGTTTGGAGCTGTACAAGGTTCTAGATGAAGGGCACAAACTGGAGGATTACAGAAACAGCTTTGCTAACCTAGCGCTTCCCCTGTTCTCAATGGCCGAGCCGGTTCCACCTAAGGTGATCAAACATCAAGATATGAGCTGGACGGTGTGGGATAGGTGGATTTTAAGGGACAATCCCACATTAAGAGATCTTCTGGAGTGGCTGCAAAACAAGGGGTTAAATGCTTACAGCATTTCTTATGGTAGTTGTCTGCTCTTTAACAGCATGTTCCCTAGGCACAAAGAACGCATGGACAAGAAGTTGGTTGACCTGGTTAGGGAAGTGGCCAAAGCAGAATTGCCTTCATATCGTCGACACTTTGATGTGGTGGTTGCTTGTGAGGACGATGAAGACAATGATATTGATATCCCCCAAATTTCCATTTACTTCAGGTAGGTTTCTTTGGGCCCTGAACATTAGCACTTGTTCTTTAGGGCGAGAGCTGAGTGCTCTAACTTTGATCTCTTGGTTACCGTGTATGAAATAATTGTCATCTTGCTATTTCAAATATTAATTAGAAGTTGTACTACTTTGATCTTTGGTTGTTACTCTTTCCTTACTGTCTATTTTCTTTGGTTGGTGTGTGGGAATATTATTATTAGGTACTTTTATTATAGTTTTAGCATGTTGTGTTGATGCCGGATTTGATCGTTGGGTCTAATTAATTTGCTTTCTGATAAATTAAGCTTTTCTTCACTTGTGTTGTTTATAGCACCCAGAGCTGGTGTTTGTTAAATGTGGCGTCAATGACATTGGTTAGAATTACCAGTGCGTAGCAGAGATTTGAAAAGAAATAAAAATAAAAAAATAAGAACTAAATTCCAAATTTGGCTCCAGTTGGTTGTCTGCACCTTTCCAAACCTTGAACGGTGTCAATCACGGTGCATGTGAATTTTCAGAAATTTTAAATTCTAGGTAAATTACTATGTCGTTGAAAATGAATTGCCGACTCTTCGAGTTAAACTTCAAAATTCTTGAATGTACAAGGCATCTTTATGTGTTAAGTTTAAATTAATATGACCCCCAATAGTAGAAATGGGAAATTAGGCATCATGGCATGTGTAGACATGAGAAAATTTTGATATAGCAGGTGAGGCTCAAATTTCTATGAAAATTTATGGACAATAAAGCAGCAGCATTTTAGTCATTGCAATTGCTCTGTATCTTTCAAAACTCTGAATAGGCTTTTTACTATTATGTTTTTCTTTCCTCGGAGGAGAGATGCTGCTCATTAATCAAAATTGAAAGCATATAAAATCTTGTTATAATTTCTTGCTGCACTTTTAATCTATAAAAATATGGAACAAATATGTACTGCGTGTTTCAATTTCATATATATTTACAGAAAAAGAATCATGTAAGCTTCTGATTCTGATGTGGAATTCATATTGCTTTAATTTCCCCAAGCACAAACTCTGACTAATAGATTACCTCCCCACTCCAAAATCATCTCGTTTTCTCTCTGTCCTCCAATTCTCACCTCATATAGACTATGCTTTCCTTTCATCATTTCTCTAGCTTCCACCAAGGTCTCTCTGCTTACTCTGCAACTTTCAAGGCGAGTTTCGGTCTGTTGATTGCAGCACTCCTTCTCCATCCACTTCTGCAACCAATCTTGAGAGGAAACATAGGGGGCTACAAAGAGAGATTCCAGAGCCATTCTTGCTTCTGTTAGATGAACGGGGAAACTACACTCCATTGACTCGAGTATAGCTTGGTATTTTGCGATATTTGCTTCGAAGAATGACCCGAAACTTGAGCAATTTTTCAAAGTTTCACAATTATCTCCATCTGCAAATGTTATGATACCATTGTTGCTGGTGTTACAGTTTAAAGAACTGGCAAGCACGTCCTCAGCTATCCTTGTAAATTCTTCCACAAGGTTTCTACTCCTTACCCTCCCCATATGAGGAAGCCCTACCATACAATTAAAGGCCAGCCATTCTTTGTTGCCACCTCTTTTATTTGTTCTTTTTATTTCGCTCACCAAATCTTCGAATGCTATCTCATCCACCTTCAACTTGAGACCAAAGCATCTTGCATGATGGATTAGTCTCCTTTTAGCATCCTCAAAACTCCACATCGAAGGAGCCTGATCGAGGTCATCGTCTTCCCATTTTATTGCTGTCAGTTTTACTCTCTTATTGAGCCTTGCCATGGCCTCAATCATTGGAGGCCATTGAAGACCTTCACCCATGTCGAAGTCAACTACGTGTAGTATCTCTGCATCAGCTGGCATAGCTTCAAGAATCGCTGAATTAGAAGCAAAGTGAGCAAATCTTCCATATGGGAAGATTTGGTAAAATGCCCGGAAAGCTGCCTCAAAATTCTTGAAAGATTCTTGTTTTAGATAATTCCAATGCCGTTTCTCAAAATCCTGGGACAAGTTGAATGCTAGACGCAGTAAGGGCTCACCAGCGAAGCTAGCTTTTTCACTAACACATCTCATAATCACATCTGCAAGCTCAATCTGCCCATTCTCCATGGCTTCTGCATAAGCTTTCAGGAGATGAAGAACACTCAATTGGTTATCAATTTTCCCTTCTCCTGGCAAAGTTAGTGAAGACGGCAAAATTGATGATGATCCATTAGATTTTACTGAAGGTGTAGGACTCCATCCTTCTTTTCCTTCATTAGATGAAGGAAAACTTCCCTGGCTTTCACTTAATTTCCCACACATAGACTCTAAATCTCCATGAAAATAAGGCTCAAGATCTTCTGTATCAAGCAAAAAATCCTCCACTGAGAACAAGGCTTGTAAGTGATCGAGATCATGATCGTCAGCAGAAACCAAAGATTGGTCAAACATGGTAGAAAAACATGGGATTGAAGAAAAATCCGAAGCTTCCTCTGGAGATAAAAATGAAGAAAACTCACAAGTATTAACATCTGTAAACTGATCAAAATCTGGATTCAAGATGTCGTAAAATGGCCATGAAGGCTGAAAAAGTTGTTGAGAATCCATGAAAATGATTTTTGCAAAGAGAGTTTGGGTGTAGAATTTTGATGATAAGATCAGTGATATTTATAGTAGAAATTATGAAAAATGCATAAACCGGGAACCAATTATTATCATTCACTTTCTTTAAGATTTTAATTCCTACATAGTTCCCAGGTTATTCTCCTAACTTTTCTTGGCAGTTTCTTGAAGGATATATCTATCATTCTTTCACATACATCCATATTCTTCTTCAAAAATTTAATATTTTAATTAATATATTAGTTCCCATTAATTAAAGAAATTAATTCAGTAAACTTAAGGGATTCCCGGTCTAACAAACTTGCTAATCAAAACCCTTATAATAATAATTATAAAAAAGAATTACCTTTCACTATTACGTGTACTATAGTTTTTATATATATATAGTCCTAATCAAGAAACAATATTAAATATTTTACGTCTCTTTTGATGGAAATAAAGTCATTTTTTCATAAAAAATTCTGATGACCGAGGTGTTTTAAATTAGTTTTCTGCACACAACAATAAATTGTGGGGACATTGACCCCGCAGGTACAACAATTAGATGTCTATTTATTTATTAGAATAAATAAATTATTAATTTCTTTTGAGTAAACCATTCAGACAAATTAGATCTCCACACGAAGCGTCTTGTAATCATCAACAATATTTTCTTATTATATAATGTCTAATTTAATAATATAGTTTGCTTTACATGTAAGTTTCATGCGGTCTTCAAGGAATCATTTTTGGTCTTTTGTATAAGGTCATGCAAGACTTCCACGTTTACCATTTTCTTGTCTGGTAATTATTTTCTTGCATTGGAACCAACATTCCTTCTGTTATAATCTCCATCTTCAATATCAATTGAAACATAGATCTAAATCATTAAGTTTTGCAATGAAAAGTCATTAGATAATGTTTATTTTTTTTCCTCTATTAGGAAGTGATTTTCTGTTTTTTCCTTTATTTTATTTATTTATTTATTTTTAAAACGGGGTTGTCTTGAATTTCCTAACATGATAGCATAAATGGATGTGAGAATTAACTCCTGTATTCATGGATGACTGTATATACACATCCCTAAAGATACAAGAGTTACAAGTATAATAGAAAAAAAAAATTACAGTACAGAAAGCAGACAAGTGCTAAATATACTATCTCTCTTGTGTATATATATATATATATATATATATATATTCTCTTTTGCATGATATATGTGTCCGTTTGATGTATTATAGAATCATATACTTCAATTCGCTTTGACACATTTAACGCAAATGATATAAAAATTAAAAGAAATATAATAAGAAGAAACTATTTAGCCCTTCTCTATAAGAAATGTAAATTAGAAAGTTACAATCAACTAAATCATAATAATTGTAGGTGATGAATCAATAGACGGTTGTAATTGTGTTAATCACAAATCAGAATAGGTGTACTATATCTTTCCCCTCAGTCAGAAAAACAGAGTATAACAGAGTAAGTTTTTATTAAAGCAAACTCCCGTTAATCATTCCTGATTGTACATATTGATTTTATAACAAGAATTCAATAACTAAGTATCCGAGAATCATGGCAAACACTAGTGATTCTCAGCCTAATAACTCGAAACAGAAATGACAACAAGAAGTAGGTTGGGAGACGGCATATGAGGTGGCATGAACTTCGGCCTCTCTCCTGAAGACCGAGTCTTCCTCAAGACTAGGCACTAATTAACTGCTTTAACTCTCCCCCTCAAACGAAGGGGTGATTCAACCACACCAAGTTTGTCTCGTAGAAAATGAAACCGAGAGCTTGACAAACCCTTTGTAAGGCAGTCTGCCAGCTGATCATGAGATGGAACATAACGAATTTTCAGGTCTTTTCTTAACACCATATCTCTGACAAAATGCACATCAATTTCAATGTGTTTTTTTCGAGCATGATGTACTGGATTGGAAGCAAGAGCAGCTGCACTTAGATTGTCAACCCAAACAATTGGTCTGAAACGAAGAGGAAAAGAAAATTCCTTGAGAAGTGAAGTAATCCACACCATTTCTGCAGCAAGATTAGCTAGAGCCCTGTACTCTGATTCAGTGCTTGACCTGGCTACTACATGTTGATTTTTGGAAGACCATGAGACTAAAGTATCACCAAAATACACACAGTATCCAGCTACTGACCTCCGATCATCTGGACAACTTGCCCAATCAGCGTCAGAGAAACCACTTAAGCAAAGCCTGTCATCTTACTTAATGTGTAAACCAAGTGAAGCAGTCCCTCTTAGATAACGAAGCACTCTTTTTACTGCTTGCCAATGCACCATGGTTGGTTGTTGCAGAAATTGACTTAACTTGTTCACAGCAAATGCTATGTCTAGTCGAGTATGAGTGAGATATTGAAGAGCTCCTATAATCTGTCTATAGGCGGTTGGATTCTTCATAACTTCACCTTCTTGTTTGGACAGTGTTTTTCCAGTGGTAAGTGGTGTTGAACATGCTTTTGCACTTTCCATTTCAGTTTTCTGGAGCAGCTCAGTGATGTATCTGGACTGTGTGAGATACATGCCAGTCTCATCTCTTTGAACTTCAATACCGAGAAAATGATGTAGAGACCCCATATCTTTGAGAGCAAAGATCTCATTCAACCTGTGAATGAAGGCTTCAACAAGATATTTATTATTCTCTGTGACCAGAATATCATCAACATAGATAAGAATAAACAAAACTGTGTCATGTGATTTGTAAAAGAAGAGAGATGTATCACATTTCGAATGAGTGAAACCCTATCCAATTAGTGTATTTTTCAACCTATCAAACCAGGCCCGAGGTGCTTGTTTAAGACCATAGATAGCCTTATCAAGTTTACACACGAAATGTGGTTTGTCAGGATCAACAAACCCCTCTGGTTGCATCATATAAACATCTTCTGCCAGTAAACCATTCAAAAATGCATTGTTTATATCTAGCTACCTTACCACCCATCCTTTAGAGACAACAAGAGTCAGAATAATCCTTATTGTGGTTGGTTTGATCACCGGACTGAAGGTCTAAAAATAATCAACTCCAGGAGTTTGATGGAACCCTTTAGCAACGAGCCTTGCTTTGTAACGATCAATCTATCCGTGTGGAGCGTACTTGAGCTTGAAAAGCCACTTGCTGCCCACTACTGAGTATTTAGGAGAAGGAGGAACTAAATGCCAAGTTTTATTTTGAATTAAAGCTTGATATTCAGCATGCATAGCTTTTCTCCAGTTGATGTCCTGCAAGGCTACTGAAACTGATTGAGGTTCAATAATGTTAGAAGAATCAGCTGTGGTAACTACACTTGTGAAAGGCACTTTCTGTTTAAAAATACCACTCTTCCCCCTTGTAATCATTGGATGATCATTTTGTTGCAGATTTGAGCTGTGTTCTGATGATTCACTGGTGGACACATTGGTGGAGCTGGCTTGATTGGCATTGTCAGAACTTGCATTAGTTTCAACAGAGTTTAATCCTTCAGATGTATGCAAAGCTGAGCTTTCAGAATTAGGTGTCACTATTGGAGAGTCTTGATGATGAACTATACGAGGAGCTGTTGTACCTGCATTAAAAGAGTTTGGCAGAATGTGCCATGAAAAAGGAGAAGTTATGATAGTTGGAGTTGGAGCAGTTTTGGTATTGAGAAATCCAGTTCAAAAAGGGAATTCTTTTTCGTTGAACACCACATGTCTTGAGATATAAATTTTTTCTGTGGAACTAAGACATCTATATCCTTTAAAGAGCTAACTGTAACCTAGAAAAATGCATTTAGTAGAGTGAAACTGAAATTTATGGCTTTGATATGGCCTGAGACATGAAAAACAGCTACAACCAAAAACTTTCAAAGAAGAGTAATCAGGATTTTTGTTAAAGAGTTTCTGCATTGGTGATTTATTGTGAAGAACAGGTGTTGGCAATCGATTAATCAAGTAGACAGCGCTTTCAAAAGCTTGCCACCAGTATTTTAATGGCAATTGAGCTTGAGCTAAAAGTGTTAAACCCATTTCAACAATATGACGGTGTTTTCTTTCGGCTCTACCATTTTGCACAGAGGTATAAGGACAAGTATGTTTGAAAATTATTCCAGATTTCTCTGCAATTTGAGCAATAGGAATGTACTCAGTTCCACAGTCAGAATAAAGTTGTTTAATTTTGGTTTCAAACTGATTTTCAACTAGATTTTTGAAATGAATGAAGGCCTGTGTTGCATCACCTTTTGATTTAAGAGGATAAATCCAGGTGAACCTACTGAAATCATCAATAAAATGAATATAAAATTTGTAACTTGATGATGAAAGTAATGGTGCTGGCCCTCAAAGATCTGTATGAATCAAGTCAAGCATATGAGCAGATTGAGATAGAGAGTTTTTGAACGGTAAGGTATAAGATTTCCCAAATTGACAAGCATCACAGAATGCAACAACATTTATTGCTGAAGAAAAGTTATTTTCTTTTAAAATCTGAAATAAAACTCTCTTTGATGGATGGCCTAATCTCTTGTGCCATACATCCACATCAGTAGGTTTTATTAACTCATCTAAGCTAGACGAAAAGGAAACAAACTTGGAATTAAATTTCGAAAGACTAGAGTTCTCTGATGAAGGTTCAACTTTAAGCTTGTATAGTCCATCTTTAAGTTTCCCTTTGAGCATCACCGATCCTGTCAGCTTGTCCTTCACAAGGCAATCAGAAGAGTTAAAAACAGTCTCAACATTATTGTCAGTTACCAATCTGGATATACTCAGTAAATTCTTTGTGATATTAGGTACACACAGGACACGATTAAGGGACAGGTTTTTACTCTTTGTTGTTAGTTCCGTGTTTCCTATATGACTAATATTAAGTCTGCTTCCATTGGCAACAATTAGAGAATTCTTACCAGTGTAGTCTTGCTTGTGTTGCAAGTTTTGAAGATTGTTGGTCACATGATGACTAGCTCCTGTATCAGCATACCATGAAGGATCTTCAATGGTTTCAGGAGTTGTAGTTGCCATAAGAGCATTTGAATTTTGATTTGTTGAACTTCCTGCAAAATTGCGATCAAATCTGTTCCAACAAATAGCAGCAGTGTGACCTCCTTTATCACAAATTTGGCACATAAGTTTGTTGCCACTGCTCCTAGCCTCCACATCCTCGAAATCTTCCTCTAGCACTACCTCTG
This sequence comes from Excoecaria agallocha, assembly GCA_037975025.1. Lineage (NCBI taxonomy): Eukaryota > Viridiplantae > Streptophyta > Magnoliopsida > Malpighiales > Euphorbiaceae > Excoecaria > Excoecaria agallocha. The sequence continues at coordinate 58,576,169 of CM075806.1, read as the reverse complement.
TTGTTGTAGTTGCTTCGATTTGCACTTTTGCTCCTGTTGAATGCTTGACTAGAGTTGTTGTAAGCAGGTTTGCAGTAGGTTGGGTTAGTGTAATGCCTTCCGTCTGGTAGGCATTAAGCTGTTCTAAACGACTCTCAAATGTCAACAATGTCGTTTGTAGATCAATCCAAGAAATTGATTCCTTATCAGTGAGAAGAGTGACAATTGGGATATATTCTGCATCAAGGCCACTTAAAATTTGATCAGTTAACTCATTTAAGGGGAGTGGATTACCTGCCAGTGCTAGATTGTCTGCAATGGCTTTCATTTTTGTCAAGTATTCTTCCATTCTCATTCCTCCTTTTCGTTGTTTTCTGCAGCTCAGATTTATAGTAAACAACTCTGGATCTGGTTTGTGCACCTGATAAAAGGCAAAGTGGCTTGGCTGCATCCCATAGCTCTTTTGACGTTGAACTCTGCATTAGTTGAGAGGCTATATCTGGACTCATAGTGCTGTAAAGCCATCCCAAAAGCAATTGATCATTTGATTGCCATTCTTCATACTCAGGGTTGGGAATTTTGACTGGACTCCCTGGTGTAACCTCCTGGCAGGAACTCTGGTGGACATCGTTTAGTGCCAAAGATATGGCCATCTAATTTGTGGCCTCTAATGATCGGTGTGATCATGGTTTCCCACAGCAGGAAAATTGGTTCGATCAACGTTTAATGGCATTGTAGTGAGTTGGCAAGCCTTTATTGTGTAGGCTGGACATGATTTGCTGTTCACTGGAGCTAGGTGTTTCTGGAGAGGTAGTCATGTTATGTGTTTAAGGTTGATTGAAGAGTGTTGCCCAGAGAAGGAGTTGCGCTCTGATACCAAGTCAGAAAAATAGAGTATAACAGAGTAAGTTTTTATTGAAGCAAACTCCCGTTAATCATTCCTGATTGTACATATTGATTTTATAACAGAATTCAATAACTAAGTATCCGAGAATCATGGCAAACACTAGTGATTCTCAGCCTAATAACTCGAAACAGAAATGACAACAAGAAGTAGGTTGGGAGACGGCATATGAGGTGGCATGAACTTCGGCCTCTCTCCTGAAGACCAGGTCTTCCTCAAGACTAGGCACTAACTAACTGCTTTAACTCCTCAAAATAGTAAATGGTTCATAGAATTTCATATTCGATTGGTTAGTATAACCCGATTTTAATAACTGCGCTATGATTATGTCTAATATAGTTATTACAATGGTGTTTTATCACAAATTAAAAAGGTGTGTATTCGATGGATGGTAGGGGGTGTTCAAATTTGTATAATCCATTTAATCCATCTAATTCAATTCATCTAATCCATTTTTCTTTACAATTATATTGAATTATTATAACCCATACAACCCATTGTAAAATTTTAAAAATATACACATGGGATGGAATGCCACCCTCTTCCATGAAAATACAATACTTAGCTTAAAAGCTTGATAATCAATAAACAAATGTTGAAAGTAAGAGTTTTACGCAACCTCATTGTTTTAATCTGTCCTTATTGTGTTCTCAAAAAATACCTTTTATAGGATTGAAAAAACATTGTACGTATCGCTCCAATAAATAGGTTTTGCTTCTTCCCAATTCAATCCACACCCACAAACGAATTGTAACTTGATGATATTGATGCAAGTATTAGGTTACTGAATTACATATATACTGAACATATATATGCATTGTCATGGCTTTACCATATTGGGTCATAAAAAAAAAATCAATAAAGAAAATTGCCAATCTCAATTTTTTTTTTCTATTGACAAAACTTTCTCATTTTATTGCCTATAAATAATTATTGAAACTAATGTGAGAGCAAAAATAAGAGATAGCACCGTTGTATTTTCTTTGTTGTATACAAAGTTTCTATTGAATACTATAAATTTTTATGTATACATGCATTTCAATCACTCCATCCATTTTAAAACTCAACGCCCAACACTCCCTTGGATCTATTATCACCCAAACAAATATTACCTGAAATTAAAAATGATTTATTTTATTATATCTTCCATTTTCAGCCTTCTTACTTATTCCCAAATGAAATGACGGGTGACTGTTATGATATTAACCTATTTTCCTGTCTAGTCGAAGGACACGATATGGGATCTTCTGCATATATTATTATATATTCCACGTATTTAATTATAACAGTACTTTGACTTATTTCAATTCAAATGTAATATCTTCTTCTTTCTTTTGTTTTTTCTTTTTTTTTTTCTCTAAATGATAAAACTATTATTTTTTATACTGGGTTCACTACATTGTCAAAAATCATTAAAAAAAAAGAAGGAAAATTCTTGCCCCACAGAAAAGTTTTCCTACGTGTGTGCTATGTATTATATGTATAGAATAATGCGTCAACAACGTAATAGCTGACTAGAAGTCCAATATTGCATGGAATTCAAAACTCTTTAGTTTTTACTTCGTGACTTTTTAAGAAGAAAGTAACAGGGGAAAAAAAAGACGAAAAATCACAATTAAAGACACATTTCCGTAAAAGACGCTAAATAGACCATTTATTCTTGCTTAAACGGAATAAACTCTCGCATGCAAAAATTAAAAAAAATCAAAATTTACATTATATAATTTTTTTAAAAATTTTATATGGCAATTTGTTACTAACTGGTTTCATAAATTAATAATTTGATGCGATGCGGTCTAGACAAAAATTAAAATCAAAGGAAATTAGCAGGAGATACGGAAGGAAAGTTCCTTTCAATTAATTTAATTTTTAGGACAAAGAGATTCAATCTTTCGTGTAGAATGAAATATAGCATCGATCCAACGAGGAATCTCATTGGAGTTGGAATCGTGCTGGCACCAAATATCTTCATTTTATTTTTAGAATAAAAATATCTTCATTTTTGTCGTCTAAGTTTCTTAATTAGGATCAAATATATCTCCTAATCGATCATTAATTATCAGACCTCTCAAACAATCTAATTACTCTTTATGCTCGTTAATTACGTACGTTCCTTCCTTAAAACAAATGTTACAATCAGTTGATTTTCAATATTCATGTCCTAACTACTCCAATGACTTTGAGTTTTCTCTTGATTATCATGAATTCACCCAATTAGAAGAGAACTCTGAATTTGTAGATGTCTTGGAATTCTTTATATCTGATGAATCTTTCCCATTATTCGATTCAGAGGAACGGGAAATCATTTTGAAGCAAGGAAATGAAGAAAAATCATTATCCTTTGAACAATACAGTGAAGGAAATGAATCAATACACAACCCACTCACCATACCAACGGAAGACAAGGAGATTGAAAATCGAATTGCTTGAACCACCTTCGCCATGGCCTATGGAGAGGTTTGTGGAAATGAAACAGACACAACTTGCAGAGGGTGATCGTTAGACGGATCACCGACAATTAAAGTTAGTGTGTATGGTGAGATTAAGGAGCGTGTGTTTTATTATGCATTCTCCCGGTTTTCGGACAACCTTAGACAAGAAGCAGTGAAGAATTTTGGTAGAGCTTTACAGGCATTTTATCAGATTTTTCCTTACGGAATGATTCCTCATTTCACAGCTAATTCAGCAATTCTTGAGGGGTATGCCTCATGATGCTGATATTTTACATGTAGTTGATCTTTGACATTGGTGATGGAGTTCAAATGGTCGTCAATGATCATGGCTATTTCTCAACAATTTTATAATAATTACAGTCTAAAGATAACCTTAAAAAATTACTGCCATCAAAATGGGAAGAAGAGGATTGTCGGTGGACAAAAAGGCGGCTTCGGGATTATGCGAGCTCATTAGGCGTAATGCTGGTTATGGAGGAGATAGAACTCCAGCATTTAGGGAGGGAGATGAAGAGAATGAACAAGAGAGGGGGCAAAAAAGAATGGTTGGGGATTAATTGTATGTGGGGACTTCCACATATGGGAGGCGAAGAAGTGGAAGGCAAGTGATGGAATTTATAGCTGTGGCTAAGGAGTTATTAGGAACATTTACAGGCATTGTAACATATAGTGATGGATCAGGTGGGATATTGAATATAAGTATGATGGGTTTGGGTCATTTTTTGGGAGTTACATGCAACATTATGAAAGTTTGTTGGAATCAATGGAATGGAAGTTTGTTGGAATTAATTTAAAGACAGGATTTGGATTAGAAGGATTGAGTTTGAGAAATGAAAGCTTAATTGAAGCAAAAGAAATGGTGAGAGAAGGGATTACTCCATTTGGAATCAGAATTGAAGGAGAGAATGACAATCAGATGGTGTTGGAGTGGAAAGGAATTCCCTTGGTCAGAGTTTCTGCATGGAGATAATGAGTTTTTCTAGTATTGATTTTCTAAGAAACAGATATACATTGTAAAGTTGTTTGAATATTGTACGGTCGCAGTAGTTTACTGTCTATAATCTATTTTGATCATAAAGATGACTTTTTTAAAAAAATTATCTGTCTCATTACAATTATAAACTAGTGTATAATAGGATTGATAATAAATTCATGAACTAATCCTAAGCTCAAATGAGTATTTAGGCTCTTGTAATTTTTGCAAATGTACAGATCAGCCTTTAAATATTTTCATCATTCCATCTAATCAATATATATATATATATATATTTTGGCGCAAAGAGATCAGAAATTTATTTATTGGCATGATCATTAAAAAAATGTTAAAACGACCTGTATGCTAATAACTCCATTATAGACACCGACACTAATGCTAGGAAATAAACAGAAAAACAAGACAGCATATTATAGGGTCGAGAAAACAAATCGAAACTTTGCTTAATCAAAAAATTGATTCGAAATTGAATTAATTTTATATTAACCAAATCGAAAATTTAAAATTATGATTTTTACTTTTAAAAAACGGTAGTTAACCGCTAACTAACAGCTGACCGATATATATATATATATTATATTTTAATTTTTATACTTAATTTTTTTAATATTTTTGTAATTTATAAACATTATGTTATACGATTTTTTAAAATATTATTATAATACATATTTTTAGTAAATAAATATTGAAATAATCTTTTTATTACAATTATTAATTCATTTTATGTGCATAATTAGCACTTTATTATTAATTTTATATTCAATATATTCAATTTTATATTTTTGATTATTTTAATGAATATTATATTATATTATATTTGATTTGTATTTTTTGTTTTTAAAAAATTTTTAACTATTAAAAATAATATTATAAATTGTATAATTTATTAAATTTGTATGTTAAAATTTTTTAATAATTAATCAATAAATTGATGTGAAAAAATTGTTAAAATCGAAACTGATATAACGATTAATTAAAATTAATAAAATAATTAATAAAATTACTAACCACTCCATACTTACCCTTAAATATTATACTTAAAGAATTTGGTTATCGAATTGAAATTGCATGTCACTAGAAAAATTCCAAAGCATGCAAGTATAGAGAATACATGAGCAGCCCAACAAATAGCATTCATTCGAGTATGAAATATGATGTATGGCCACGTCACCATATATGCTGGGCCAGAGTCCGCAAAGAGGCCCACACGCCTTTTTCTTCTATAGCAGCCCAGTAACTCTTTTGGAAGTTTACCACGCAATAAAAGAGTGGCTTTTAGTACTCTAAATTAATGGCATTTATATGACATTAACATATGTTAAGATTTACCACATCATCGACACATTAGCGATATATGTTTTTTTAATCTGTTTAAACCACTCTCGCATAACCTTTTTTTTTTTTTTTATAGATTCATTTGAGATCTTTGAGTTTGAGCAAAATTGAAATGCCTTTTATAGATAGTTACGAAGAATTTTAGATTATTATTATTATTCTCGGTAGTTTGAATAGATATAAAATAGAATCATAGTCCATCTCTAAATCAATATAAAAAGGTATGCATAAATTAAATAATAGGAATTTAGTTTAACTCTCCTTGATTTCTTCCTTTTCTCAGCCATGGCTTATAATGAGCAAGCAAATGATGTAGAGTCGAGTAAGGAGGAACGCATAATGTTGTTTGCTTCCCTTGTCCTTATGGGAACGTTTTTCACAGTCTTCAATGTCTTCATTAAATCACCCCCCTATTGCTCTCTAGATTCAGCCAATATAACTTCTTTGAAAAATTTATCAATTGGTGATCCTTACAATCCTCATTCATCTTCTTACATTACAGCAACATGGAACATAAAAATTTATTATCTCTCCTCCGACTTTCTACCCAACGCAGTTAGTTACGGGCCTCAGGAGATTTCTGTTCTTTATGGGGCACATAAAGTGGCTTCAACTGTTGTACCTCAATTTCAAACTAACCTGACTAACTATCCTAAATCTGTGTTTGTGCAGGCTTTTTCAAGACCTATTCATAATCTGGCTGCTTATCATATAGCTAGTGATTGGGGTCGGGGAGTTGTTGATGGTTTCGATGTTAATGTTGATGCTGATGTTAGAACTGGCCATGGATATTGGTTTAATTTCAGGAAACATACCAAACTTGAAAAATGCTTTAAAAGACGTTAGTTTAATTTTACTATTTGAATACTTGTGTATTCTAATTACATTATTCTATCTTATTTTCTTCCTCTATGGATAATTTCGTTCGCTTGTCATGAATAAGGCAATACGTTGAAGTTTATTATTAATTTTTCTATTTATTGAACATTTAACTTTGATAGCATGATACCCATGCTTAATTTCTAAGTAAACGAAATCATTTATAAATGTAATGGAAATTTACTGTTCTATGTAGCAGTTGTATTTATTATTTTGTTCTTTAATTTGAGATGGCAATATATATATATATATATATGTAAGATGAACATATTTTGGAGGCATAAGGAATTGAGAAAAATAAAAGCCTTTTATAGAGTTGAGGTAATGAGATAGTGGTGACACCTAAAGCCAATTATACATTATCTTATATTGACATACAGAAATTTGTTGCAAAAGTGGTTTTTTTTATGCGTTTAGTATATGCACCTAATTCAGGATTTCATTCTCAAAAACAACAGGAAATTTCTTGAAAAATTAAAATTGTGAATTTAACAAGTTTGGGTCAGTTTATTAATCGTGTTTTAAAAATTGAAAAAATCATAAATATACCATTTTTTTGGAAAGTGTACATTTGTTTATGAATAAATCAAGAAAGATAGAGGGAGAGTATAATTTTTCTATTGTACCCATTCTAAATATAGAATGAGCAATTAAATATTATCGAAATTACAAAAATTATAATTAATAATATAATATGAAAAATTTAAATTGCAATTAATAAAATTTAATTAAATAGAAGTATAATAGAAAATTTTTAAGTTAATTATAATATAAAATAAGAAAATTAACTATATTTTGAGACAAATTAAAAGTAAAATATGGACAAGAATAATAGAATGAAGGGAGTATCATTTACTAGTTTAAGCAATTTGACAATGCTCTTTCGAATAAGCACCTTTAATATATATAGCTACAGTTACATCTATATCTGTGTTTTGTTTTTAACAAAAACTGTTAAAAAAAGTAAAAAAAATAAAGTCAGATGACTCTATTTATTTATAATTCAATGTATTTATTTATAACTTATAAAACTAAAAGTGAGAAAAAAAAACCGAAAATATGGTTAACCGTAAAATCAGCCAGAAACTGAACCGATTTTTAAAATTAACCGATCCGATGATCTCGTTTACGGTTTTTAATTTTTATATTTTTGGTTAATGATTACGGTTTAATTTTTTAAGTATCGGTTAACCGTTAGTCTATGATTAACCGGTTCATATATATATAATATATACTTTTTTTTTTCGAATGTTTGAGAACTCTTTGAGTTTCATTAAAATTGAAATCCTTGGCAGTTTGAATAGATAAATCATACTTCATTTTTATTCTGGTTTAATTAATGCGAAAATGTATCTACCAATAATTAAATAATAGGAATTACTTTGTCTATGAATTACTTCATTTGTATTGTTTTGTTACTTTTGCTATCATTCCTACTTCTTTCGGTCTTTTCAGTATTTCACTGGTTTCATCAACACAGTGTTCAAACTTGACTCTGAATACTGCCGAAGAATAATATTTAACTTAAATTACTTGTGCTTTACATTTATGTGATCAATGGAATTTACATTTATGTGATCGATGGAATCTTTTTCCCCACACAACATTTTCTCTATTTATTACCAAATAATGACGTATATAATGATGATAAATATACATATTTCAACTCAAATTTAATAGATTTTGGTATTATTCATAACACATGGCATATATATTTGGGATAAATTCTATTTCAAGAGAGTTAAAATCTTTTTTCAACACGTTCTTTTAAAATAAAATTTTGCTTTTTTCTTCTTTGCAGATGGCAAATATTTCTCAGCGCATGTGTGAACCAAGGTTGACTGAACCAATTAGTTCATATTGTGGCATTTTGATTTTATATATGATTGGGCTGAGTTTTATTTATGCTAATAATATATGTTTATATTTTTTTTATTTTTTGGTTTTTATTTTTAATTTTTGACTTCCCAATACACACTCTACTTGCTTCTTTAATTTAAATGCATCACTACAAAAAAAAGTGAATTTTTTCCGTTGCTAATTGATGATTATTTCGTCGCTAATTCACTATAGCGACTACAACTCGTCGCTATTGGTTGTCGTGGTATATTTAGCGACAAATCGAAAAACAGTCGCTAATTTAGCGACAATTTTCCGTCGCTAATTAACTATAAATCAGTCGTCATTGTGTTAAGAAAATATTAGCAACTAATTATTTCGTCGCTATTATTAGTCGCTAAAAATTGATTATTTTGCGACAGTTTTGTGCAATTATTTCCGTCGCTATAGTAAAAATCCTGTCCGCTAATTTTTGTTTCAGTTTACGGAATTAACATATTTTTAGTGACTAAGATACTCGTCGCTGTATGAAAAATTTTATTTTTTAATATTTATGAATTTATTTTTTATATGCCATTGAATAATACATTAATTCATTATTTACCCAATATTTAACAAAGACCATACATAAGTATATAAATGCAAATCCTAATGTAATTTATAAATTTATAATATAAAACATAGTCTCAAGTTATAACAAATATGCAATTACAAATTACTTGAAATACTAAATAAGTTTATACAAGGGAAAGCTAGAGAGAAGAAAACACTAAAGCAAAAGGAGAGCATGAGGGGCATGCTAAAATCTACAAAGCTAGGACGTTCTTGTAGGCATTGATGAACACATATGGTGTAGCAGCCAGGGTTGGGTACAAGATGGCCAGCGACAATGAGGTGATCACGGACAAACCATTAGCAAACTTTAGCATGAGATCATCCTTAGTGAGATCAAGCAACTCTAGGCCGAACACAGAGCCATTATCATAAACAGACTGGACAACAAGACCATAAGAAAATGGCCTTATACCAAGCTTGGCCAGCAGGGCTACCTCCGAAGAGCTGACCTTCTCTCCCTTCTTGATAAGCTCAACAGGGGTGATAATTTTGACAGTACCCTTATTAATCTTGGTGGGAATATTGAGAGCCTAAGTTATAGAAAGATCTGTAAGCCCCATATTATGGGTAGCTTCACATAGCAAGCATCGAGAGCAAAGTAAAAGAACTTAAATAAAAACCTGAAAGAAAGAAGTTTGACAGGGATCGAGCCCTATGTTGCCAGGAGGAACAACGACATTAATTGGAGCAACCAAACCAACGCGAGCAGGAGCTCCAACCTATTCATTCAGAAAAGAAAATACATTAAAAATGCAAGGTAAATTACAAGAATGAATATACAATGGAAAAGCAAGTCGAATCATAAAAATACTGAAGTCTATTAGCAAAGAGACTAAGCCTGGAATAATTGAATTCTTAACATTCCACCCTCAATAAGTCAAATTTTTAATTAGTACAGTAATATTTGTTAAACAAAATGATATTAAAAGCTTGCATATGGAGCCAAAGATAGTATAACATACAACAACTTCTAATCATTTCTCCCCAAGACCCAAACGCTTCAAACTAAAAGAAGCAATTGCTTCATGAAATAGTAAATAATAGTTTGAAATGTATTCTGAAAGTTCAGACCCTTCTTCTTAACTTTTTGCCATACATACTACCATAATTAATCACCCATAGCAAGCTTAAACAAAACTCTAATTCAAGCTATAGTTTCTAAGACTCATTCAACTTTATCCATTAAAAAATTGACATATGCAAACCAATGAGACTATAACATCATTACAAATCAATTGTCATATAAATGTTGAGTAACTAAGATCAGTCAGTCACTGTACCTTATACTTGGCAACCTCTTCACTCACTTCCTTGAGATCACCCTTGCTGAAAATCATACCCACATTGCTCTGGTTCAAGAAACAGTATACAATTGGGGTTGCAATATGCAGAAATGAAATTCATCACATCATAAACATCACCAATTTATTCACGACCATATAGTATCCAATATACAGCTTTCCTCTCTATGCCTGAAGATTCCGAAATAACAAGACTATAGACAATTAGAAAAAGCATTACAAAAAGTGAATAAATAAATTAATAAACATGCCCCTTTACGTACTAGGCCTGAGAATTTTATCCCATTAAAAGATTATAAGTAATAATTAACCAAGGGCTACAAATGGTGAAGAGGTATTGAAATATTGAACCGCTACACATGGTGAGGAGTTTATGTGACCCTTAAACCTATATATATATATATATATATATCAAACCCTTCTTCTTGCCTTATTTACCACAAAAGTTCAGTAATCCAATTAGTTTGATTCAAATATTTTACTAGTAAACTAGGCATATTTAGATTTAAATTGTTGATTCAATTTGATTAATAATTAAAAAAATGAAAATTTTTAAATGGTATCCCTATTTACGCATACTGATATTTTTAGTTATTTCCAAATAAACACTTGAACAAAAAGTCATCCTTTTTCCCCTATATCAGACAAGATAAGAGAAGTGAACTCATCAAATAAGAATCCAACAGTTCCTTTATTTAGGGGATTATTAGTGAGCTTTTTAGAGTTTAAAACACAATGCAAACAGTTACCTAGCTAACACTCATCCTTGAACTTCCCATGAGCAAATAAAAGAAGTAAATCATTAAAATTCATTCCAGCATTTGAATAAAAGATGAAGCAAGTACAGATTATTCTTAGATTTAAGAAATTGTATATATAATTAACAATAAAAAGAAGTATGTGGAGATTTAAGAAGGAACCTCGAATCTGATCCAAATCCTTCTTTTGATTACACTAAAAAGGCTGTTCATTCTTTTTTTTTTTTTGATAAGCCGTATGAGTATTATTTAAAGGCTACCAAAAGAGCCAATCAACAAAGACTACAGCTAGACAAGCAAACCAGGGCTGTTCACAGGAAACAACAGCCCAAATAACTGGGGAAACACCAAGAAAAGCTAAGACAATCCTGCTAAAACAACTACAACATAAAACAAATGCAACAAAAGAAGTAGTCACCGATTAGCAGTAAAGATCTGCTAATTGGAGAGCAAAGCAACAATAGAATAGAAAGGCCAAATCGCCAACCAGAAGAGCACCTGATTCTGCAGCCAACCACCATACTGCAATGAAGAAGCTGGAGATGTAACACCCCAAAAATTGCACCTGACATGCATGACATGTTCTAGGATATGAATAGTAGTCCTAGGACAGTTATCGGGATAATCAGTGTAGAATAAGATAGCAAAAAATCAAAGGTATATAAAGTTAAACATACTTGAGCCAGGAAAATCCAAGGATGGGTGACCTGGCGGACAGCTTGAACCAACACTAAAATATTAAAATAGGTGTTAAATAGAGTATGGTGGTGCGATTTGAGAAGAATTTGAGTTTAAATAGACCCTCAAATCAGACAAAGAAGTTTTGCCCGATACCGTAAACTCGGTTGACTAAAAGTTTGACTGAGTCGTAAAATACTCTAAAAACCTTTAAAAATATTTTTGAATACATAGACATGATAAACATGACCTAAATTACCTTTTGAAACTGGAAAATAAATTTTCTGACGATTTCAAAATTTTGGATTTCGGACTGGTAGATTTTGCCCTCGAAACTAGAAATATATTGAAACAATGTCAGAATGACTTAAAATTTTAATCACGTGCTACTGCATATGTAAGTGCACACGGAAAAAAATTTCATGTTATTATGACAAGCATAACATAAATTTTAGAAAAATAGCAAAAAAATCGAAGTTAAATCAATTGGAGGGCTTAAAGGCCATAATTAATTAATTCAAGGGAATAGAGGTCATTATAAAAGAAGTCTTAATCATCTACATTCAGGGTATGGTAAAAAAAAAAAGGCTAGAACTTAAGAAAACCATGACAAATGGCTTAAAAACAAGCCATTGGATGGAATAGTGTTTGAGTGAATTTGGACCTTAGATTTGGTGAATTTTGAGGCTGATAAGAGGGGTCTAGAATCCTCTAAAATTCACTCCAAAAGTCTGTAATCTTCCTCCTTCTTCCTTCAAAAATCCGAACCTCCCTTTTTTTCTTTCTTTCACCATTTTTTCTTCTTCTCTCTCTCCTCCCACCAAGTCTTAAGCCCTAATTTCACTCAAAGACACTACAAGACACCCTCTTAATCTTAGAAGCTTGATTGAAAAGGAAACTTATAACACCAAGAAATTAAGTGAGAGAAAAAAGCTTTGGTAGGTAAGCTATGATGTTTTGATGGATTTTTATTGGGGATTTTTATATGAGGTTGTAGAGCATCTATAGGGTGATTATGTAGTAGTGTTTAAACTCATGATTTCTTCCCCCTAAATTTTGGCCTAAAGGCAGAATCCAATAGGAAGAAAGGAACAAGGAGGAGGAGGATCAAAGGAGTCAAGATTAGGTGATTTCTAACACCATAAAGGTTAGTGGATACTCATTCTACACCTAATTTCATTTAATTTTGGATTTTCTCTCAAAATTTACATTATGTAACTAATGAAAATTGAGAATTTATGGGAAATAAACAGATAGAACCTTGTAGGATGATGTAGTAACATGGAATAAGTAGAAAATTATCAAGAAAACACACATATAAGTGGGGCTTCAATGGTGGCCGAATTGGCACCCTAAGAGATGCCATAAACTATTTGATGCTATTTGAGAAATTAAACATGAATTGGTTAACATAATGATGATTAAACATGTTATGATTGATTTAAGCTTAAGTTAGAGTGTGTACATAGTAGTTATAATGTGTACATAATGGTAATTATACAGGTAACATAATGATAGTAAGCTAATATGCATGTTAATTAATATGTTTATGTATATTTCAACCTTAAGAACATAAATGGCATGAAATGGAGTAAGAAACCACATGATTTGGTGGAAGACCAGAAGAGGCCGAATGGGATACCTAGTGAAAATGGCATAAATTCATAGTTATTATTTTCCACCTATGTTTATGAATTTATGCATGGTATGTATGATTTTAATAAAATGATGATGTATGAGATGGTACATAATGGATGTACTTTGAGAAATATAATGAAAATACAATATAAAGTATAAAATATAATTGCCCTTAGTATACAGTGATTGATCTAGAACCCTAGGATATAATGATCAGCCATAGGGATCCATGCATCGCGGTAAAATCATCCAGTAAATCATTATCGAGGAATGACTACGATTTCGTGGTCACCTCACTCATACAGTCATCTAGTAATCTCATACAATCATACAGTTCTCATCTCGCATATCCGGTTCGAGGATTTCTATTAGTGACTACTAGGGGCAAAAGGGTAATTATGCAAGAAAACAAGAATTAAATGGTAAATTTTACATAAACGAAGTCATAAATGGAAATAAATAGGAAATAATGTGAAAAATGAGATTAATATGTTAAAAAAGGGTATAATGGTAATTACTCAATAAACTAAGGGTACAACTGTAATTTTACATGAAAAAGATAGTTAAAAGAAGTAAAAAGTTCAATTTAAACAAAAGGGGCAAAATCATAATTAATGAAAAGTTTAGAAACTAAAACGTAATTATCCACTCAGTGAGCACCATAAGGACTAAAAAGAAAATTTTTCATTTAAAGCAAATTAAAAAAGTCAAAGGAGTTAAAACGAAAGTTAAACGAAGTCAAATTGGACAAACAAAAAAAATTAGGGATCTAATCATAATTTTACAATTAAGTAAAAGAATTGTGGTAAATAATAAGAAAATTTAGTATAATAAGATTTAGGCGTTAATCTTAAGAACTAATCAAATTAATGGGAACTAAATTAATAAAAGTATCAAAAAGGGCAATATGGTAATTTAATAAAAAAAATTATATTATTAAATAAAATTTCGTGTAGTTGTATCCATCACTAAGCAACATTGTTGCTTAGCGCGTGATTTTGTGATTGCGCGCAAGGACAGGTATATAAAGGAAGTAGAAGAAGGCAAAATCGAAGGCATGTACATGTGATGAATCAATTAGGATTGACTTTGTGTTTCTTTTGATTTAGCCTATGTTAGACATGGTGGCACAATCTTTTTGATGTATTAAAAAGCTAGATTGTGGATGACTGTATATATATGTGTGTATGATGAGAACTTGTGAATGATTTTTGTACTGTGTTATTGATTCTTGGACAAATATATAAGTGCTATGAATGGAATTTAAGTATTGGAGGCGGAGACAGATTATAGAGTGTAAAATTTCCACTTCGCAGGTTTGGGTAGCAAGGTTTTTAAATTGTTGTGCTACCGAAATTTTGACCCAAGTAATAGTAACGTAATGGTGGTTTATATATATATATATATAAGTTGGATTTTACAAATAAAGCTTAATAATTAATATTTAATTTAAACAATTCAATACAATAATAACCCGCAATATTAATCCAAGTTATACACCATGTACGGAAAACCAAAGTATTATAGGATGTTACAGGAGAGCTGCAAACAAAGGGAGGCGGCGCTCTCGATGTTGAGGTTGTCCCGAAGGAGGAGGGAGGGAATCCAGAAAGAAAGATGAGAAGAAAACGGCGGAGAGAAATGAGTTAGGGGACAGAAAAAGTTGACTTTATATGTTGGGTTAACATCCTGAAAATACCAAAATGCCCTTGCCTCTTTTCATCATTTTATCTTTATATTTAAGGACAATTTGGCAAATATATATAATTAAAATTTTTAATAATTTAATACTTAATAAAAATTTTAACAAAATAAAAATAAATTATAAAACTTTTCATAATTATTTTAAATGAATTACAGCCCATGCCTTGACAAATTCTGAGTCAATCAAATATATATGCATAAAAATTAACAGAATTCACTAAAACTATGGTCATGTTTATCGTAGTACAGCACTAACAGAACTTTGTTTGGGTCCTTGGATAGGGTGTTGCACATTTGAAAAGTTTCATTTCCAACAACAAAAGATTTCATCTCACCATTTTATCCATAAATCAAAGAAAGGTAATTCTTAAATTAGAACCAAGTTTGCTTGCACATCGCTACACATCAAATAAATAGTAAAATCACTTAACTCAGTACAAGATGACATGGAAGAATCGTAAAACAAATCAGTATTAATATGACACCTATACCAGCAGGCGGCCAAAACTAAGAAATCGGTTTTCTGCTTTAATAGTTTAACATCAAGTTTTAAAACTAGCAGAGCAATTACCACATACAAATAAATTTTGAAAATAAAGGAAGGGACATGAGTGTACCTATAATATCTACCATAATCAGCTGAAAGACAGAGCTTGTTGCTCATAGAAATCTGCTCAAAAGTGAACTGATTATAATCAGAGAGGGAATCCAGCACAGACTTGATGGTATTCTTTGGTGGGATATAGATGTACTCATCGACATTAAAGAATAACATCCATTTGGCCATAAACTTGTATCTATGCAAACAATCATTAACCACCATGAACTGGTTATGATAATAACCGTCAAACCTTTCTTGGTCCCTTATATCCTGTAATGTTACATAACCCAAATACGAAACCAAGTTCATCAACTAGAAATACATCAAAATTCATAGCATTAACAGCTTGTAAAGTCACTAGTAAAATAATTCATTAGTGTATATAAATCTGTGTTGAAAAGAAAAGAAATTGACTGACCTCAGTTCTTAAGCACCCACTGATTTATATGGCTTTCTTGGGAAGAAGATTGCTTGTGCTACATCTACGGCTCTTGAGGAAACCTATATCTAAATTGGATAAAGAGAATAACAAAGCAGAAAAAATTGGTTAGAATAACAAAGCAGAAATTGACTGACCAATCCCACATTTTAATAATTAATAATAATGAAACAATACACAACAACAAATTGAGGGTTCATGAAGCTAACGGTATAAAATCTCATGGACATACAAATACACTGAATCAATAACAGTAGTTCATATACTATAAGTCAATGCTCCATCAACTACACATGTTCATCGAAGCTAAGACAGGTCATTAATATATATCTCACCACCAAGCCTAGCAAAGAATGGTAATTCAGAAATTCCCAATTTCTGTGAGCATATCATAAAATCATATGCAAATTTAGCAGATTAGAGAAAAAAATCGTATCTATTAGAGTCTTTTCAACTCTAGGCAAAACTAAACAAAAATTAACAAAGTTAAAGCTCATAAATTTTCCCCAAAATCTTAATCTCGGCAAATGAAATGAATTTTTTCAAACCAAATTGAAGTAAAATTCAGAACATAGGAAGGCCCGACATTCTCTCCAGCAATTATAATAATAAAAAATAGAAAACAAAATGAACCTGGATGCTATCTATTGTTGATGGAGTGTGAAGCAACTGATGAATCCAAACCCTAGATCACCATCTCCTCGGTCAAAAATTCAGATGGCAGAGCATCAACATTGGAGCCAAAAAGAATGATCTCCAACGAGATATGGAGACTGTTCACTGAAAAATTAAGCACATTCACCGCGAGGCGAGGGAGTTTTCCGGTGGAAGGAAGACAGGGAAAAACAGAGGCGGCATACTTGGCATTGGGGCTGTCGGAGGAGGAAGGGAGTAGCAAATGGAAACGACGTGGAGGCGTGAGGGGAGAAAAAATATTGATTTTATATGTACGATAAAATTCAAAAATTACTAAAATGCTCCTACCAAATTTCATCATTTTATCCTTGTATTCAAGAATAATTTAATAAATATATAAAATTAAAATTTTTAATAATTTAAAATTTGATCAAAATTTTAACAAAATAAAAATAAATTATAAATTTTTTATAATCATTTTAAATAAAATAATAAATTTTATATTATTATTATATAAATATTTATTTTTATTATTTTTCATAATATGATTATATAATAATTGTAACAATTAATTTATTATTATTATTAAAAATGTAAATTTTTTAAATTAATAAGTTTAGATTTGGAAATAATTAATAAAAAATTATTATCTTTTTAAAATAATTATAATATATAAAATGAAAAAGAAAAGAAACATTTTTCAAAACGATGTAGTTTTATCAAATGCTCTCTTAGGTCCTTCCTTTTTATACCCTTAAACAATTGAGCTTCAATTTTTTTTCTTTGTGCTTTTAAACCCTCAAATCAAATAAAATTCAACCTATAAATTATTAATTTTTTGGCTCTTATTATTTTATATTTATTTTACTACCAAATCTAGACATAAATCGGATCAATTTGATTATTGCGCGGGTAATTTAAAGTCGGGATGTTACATATCCAAATTAATCGCCTTAATTATCTTTATTTATGACATAAATATTTAATCAAAAGTTGCCTATTAACAATTTTCGGATCAAAAGTTGACCTTTGGAAAATTCTTAATTTCTTGTACTATTATTCACAACATCGAAATTTGTATATTGTTACATGCAGTGTAATTCGTGCTGTCTCCCGACTCCGGTGTTGATCGAAAAATGAAAGGATGGTTTAAATAATAACTATAATTCAAATAATAACTATAATTCAAATAATAACCATATAGTTCAAGAGATTTCAATTATTTTTTTTTCATATTCAATGATGGTTTGCTAAATTTATATAATTAGAATTTCTAATAATTTAATATTTAATTTAAATTTTATAAAATAAAAATAAATTACATATTTTTTATTATTATTTTAAATGAAATAATAAATTTTATAAATATTTATTTTTATTAATTTTCATCACGCAATTATATAATAATCGTAACAAATAGTTTATTATTATTATTTAAAATGTAAAATTTCTAAATAAATAACTTTAGATTTTGATATAATTGATAAAAAATTATTATCAAATTATAAAATAATTTATAAAATTATGTTACAAAATAAAATATCCATTTCATATGGTCTATATTAAAATTACTTAAAATTATACATAAATCACGCGATTGAAATTTAAAAAAAATATTTTATTTGCAACGGATTAGCAACTAATATTTCAGGTAAATTTGGATCAAAAAGCCAGAAGAAACAATTAGAGAAGCAAGTCAGAGTACGAGTCGTGACATTTGTCCGACTCGTGATGAACAGGAAGAGCAAGGCATGACTCGTGAAGAATGTCACGAATCGTTATAGAAATCAAAGCAATCCGACTAGTGATGGTTGTCCGAGTCATTAAGGGAAGCATGAAGAGAGACACGACTCGTGATGGTTGTCCGAGTCGTTATAGAGGCAAGAGGGACACAACTCGTGAAGGTTGTCCGAGTCATGAAGGGAAGCATGAAGAGAGACACGACTCATGATGGTTGTCCGAGTCGTTACAGAGGCAAGAGGGACACGACTCGTGAAGGTTGTTCGAGTCGGTCCAAGCACCAGTTCTCAAGCGATGCAATTTTTCATCCCACCTTTTCTCAACCATCAAGTCTTTTCGTCAAGCCTTTTCATAGCAACTTTTCACCATCATACCTGTTCTAAAGAGGCATAATTAGGGGTGCAAATTTCTCTATAAATAGGGATCAAAAAGAGAATTTAATATATACAATTGTTATAGAGATATATACAATCTTGGTTTTTAGATGAACTTTTTTACTTAGTTTATTAGATGATGCCAAAGGAACAAAACCAAATGAACAAGAGATTTATTAGAAGGTTTAATTAGAAAGTAGAATTATGGGGAGTTTTGAAGTTTCTTTCCTAATTTTATTCTTTTTTTCTCTTCTAAATTTTTCCTCTTATTCTCTTGTTTGACTTTAATTCAAATAAGTATTATGGCTAGTTTCCTTTGTACATTAGAAATGTGAAGTGATATTTGTTTAAGATCAAGATTATTTTTATTATAAATGAAGTACGATCTAAATTCATTTGTGTGATTTGTTTTGCTATGTATGCTTGATCACCATATTTAGCACGTTAGTAAATTTATCCGCAATAAGAATTGAAATTTATTGATGGAAACACAAATAAATTTACGTAAAGTATTGAATTCACTAAGAGATAAGGAATTCTCTTTGAGAGATTAAAGAATTAGTGTTGAGTTTCATAATTTTTGTTTATCTCTATAATGATACGAGAGTGCTTATAAACTCTAAACAAGAGCATTTTTAATGATAATGAGAATTGCTTTAAACAATCTTTGGTTAAATTCTCCAATCACTTTATTTATACAATTACTCTTACTTGTACTTAAATGAATTATTCTTTCTATTTCTATGTGTATTTATACTATTTACTAAGTTATCTTTAATCCAATTTGATTCAATCTATATATATTAGTTTAGATATTAATTAAATACTTAATCTTCATTATTCGTTACCTATCCATCTACTTCTTGTGGTTTCAATACAAATTTTACTCCGTTCCCTTTGGAACGATATCCTACTCATTTTATACTCAGTCTAGAAGGACTAAGGGTTTAAATAATTACCCTACCACATAACATCTTTCATAGTGTTCTTTAAATTACCCCCTTTTGCTATGTGGATTCAGTATTTATGATTTATTTGAAAAATATATCAATTGCTGATCCTTACAATCCTCATTCATCTTCTTACATTACAGCAACATCGAACATCACAATTTATTACTTCATCCCCGAATTTTTATCCAACACAATTAGTTACGGGCCTCAGGAGATTTCTGTTCTTTATGGGACACATGAAGTGGCTTCAACTGTTGTACCTCAATTTCAAACTAAACAGACTAGTTATTTTAAATCTGTGTTTGTGCAGGCTTTTTCAAGACATATTCATAATCTGGCTGCTTATCAGATTGCTAGTGATTGGGGTCGTGGAGTTGTTGATGGTTTTGATGTTAATGTTGATGCTGATATTAAAACTCGGCATGGATATTGGTATAATTTTAGGAAACGTACCAAACTTCATTTTCAATACTGCATAAAATTTTAGTTTAATTTTACTATTTAAATAGCCGTGTAATCTAATTAATTATATTATTGACATGATTTTTGTTTCTGTTATTCTGCCAAAAAAATATGCCATTAAAAGGGTTAAACACGTCAGAAAATAATATAAGCAAATATTTCTATTCAATTTTCAGCTAGGAGCTCTATAGTCTTTTTTTTTTTTGGCAGCGAGTTAATATACATCTAGAAAGTCTAATTGAGATGATTTTGTTTCTGTTATTCTCATTGGTTAGAACCTTCCAATTGATGGAAACATTTTATGAACCATAACCTTAATTGATTTGCTAGGTGTCTTCGAAATTTCAAGTCAAGGAAACTTCTGCATTAAGCCGAAATCTGAATGCCTCACTCGTCCAACCATGTTTCTGGCCTTCCGGATATGTAAGAACCCATATTCATTCAATTAATATCATAGTTATTAAAACCGGACCAATCGGTCGAACCGGTTTAACTACAAACTGACAGATTAACCGGTTGATTCAACTACTAAAAAACAAATTGATAAAAAACCGAATTGAACAAAAAAAATCGGATATAACCGAAAAATTGAAAAACCGGACAGAACCGGATTTTTTGCTAAAAAATCATTTTTTTTGAATTTTTTCACCCATCCACTTACACACACACACACATATATATATATATGAAAAATTTAATATTTTAAATTTTAAATATATCATTTAATAATTTAATATACTTATTATATTTTTGATCCATTGTAATCAAATATATATATATATATATATATATATATATATATATATATATATTATTTGAAAAAATTAATATTTTAAATTTTAAATATATGTCACTTAATAATTTAATATACTTATTATCTATTTGAATTTATTATAATTAAATATAATTATACTCATATATGCAAGGTTAATATTTTTTATGTTTACTTTATTAATAATTCATCTAAACATGAAATTATTTTTATAATATAATTGTATTTTTATGTTTCTAATATATGATATTCAATAATTCATAATTAATTAATTGTAATAATAAAATTAAAATTATATTTTGTAACTTATTATTAGAATATTTGTGATATATATTTAATATTTAATAAATATTTTTTTAATTTTTATACAATAATATTCAAAAATTATAATATTTTAAAAATAAAAAAAAATTTAATTAAACTAATCAAATCACGAATTTTCAGCTTTATTGATTCTTTATTCGATCCGATTTTAATAACATTAATCCAACAAAACGAAATAAAGCCGTTGATGTGACATTTCCATTGGACTTTGCGCGTTGTGTGAAATTATGAGTCACTATGGGCAACCATTCATACTTGAATTGGTTTGGTCAAAAGCCAACGCCTCAATTCTATCCATACATTTTGCTTTGTCTTATGAATTAATTATGTTATGTACTATAATTCTCATCCGTATGAAAAATAAAATGCCAAATTTATGTTTCCAAAAGACTCATAGCTGATTATTATTTTCAGTACTGCTAATTGCATTGACTGGATGACAAATATTTTACATAATTAAATTCACTCTTCTATATCCAAGTTTGTATTTGTAGTGATTTCCTAATGAAATTATCTATTATTTTCTTTTCTAATTAGAGACAACAATACTTACGTCAGCTGCGGTTATATAAACTTGTTTTTTTCTTACCGAAATAAAGGTTAAATTTGCTCCCATTTTTTTTTTCCAAATATTTTCCTGAACTATGCCAAATATTTCCAATGGTGAGAGAAATTGGAACATTTTTTAACAACAAACAAGGACTTGGTAACTAGAGAAAAAAATGTGAATCAGTTTGATAATTTTAGACGCAAATATAAACCGCTTTAATAATATTAGAAGTATTTTTGAACCAATACATAATTTAAAGGTATATTTATATTAGTTTATATAATTTAGAGATAAATTTGTTCATTTTTTCAATTGTATTTGGATCGTGTATAAACATATTTTGGAGTCGTACGGAATTAAGAAAAATTAATGCCTTATATAAGACATGAATTTAGTATTAGGTTGCGGTTACTTTAACCTGTTTTATATAAATTAGTATTAATTTATATAATTAATTAGTTTTAAAACCATATTTTTAAAAAGTTTGGGGATATTAGATTAAAGCAAGAACACATTTTTGAATTTTCATTAGATTTTTATAGTTTAAAAATTTAACATTAAATTTTTTTACTTTTGAAATCACTCATATTAAGTCCAAATTTAATAATTTTGATAGACGTGATAAGCACACACTGTCAAACATGCATTTAGTCAAATTATTGTAAAATAAGATCCAAATTCATATTAAAAAGTAAAGGAAAAAAACATCCTTAAATTCCTGTACTATTATGAATTTTAGTATTGGATTCATATAGGTACTTTAAAAATTTCAACATTTAATCTATTTATATTTTGAATTATTTACATTGAATCCAAATTTAATGGTTACTTTAACCTACTTATATAAATAATTAATGTATATATAATTAATTATTTTAAACCCAATTATTAAATAAAGTTTGGGATATTAGAGTAAATTCAAGATAAATTAAATATAGTTATATGAATATTATCGGATGAAAAAATATTACTAGTATTGATACAATGTACGCGTCAACCTCTTCCTTACCCAAAAAAACCGTTAGTATTTATTCCTTATATTGAAACACTTACAAAGCATTAATTTTCTTATAGTCAACGCTTTTCATAAAAATTAAAAAAACAATTGCCGGCTAATTTAGTCATTCTATTGCATTTGAAATGAATTTCTCATAAAAGAAATAAAGAACCGTGATATGGAGGGTGCCTTATTTTTTTAATATTTTGATCCTAAAATAATGGAAACTAACTAATCTCTAAACATCAAACCAAAGAGAGTACACTTTAGCAAAAACGACATTCCAGCACTTATTATTCATAAAGTCGTGCTTAATTATATATTTTTTTTGTTAATCACCTTAGTAATCCTTTCAAGACTTCACAGTCAAAAAAATTAGTGCAGGGAAGTCAGCAGTGATTAGAATTAACAGTTAAATAAAGGTAAATTTATGATAGCAGTTTGTTTTATTAATAGTTGTATAACTTGTGGGTAATGATCATTGGAGGAAGCATCAGTACGAAATAAGCAAAAGGATCGATTGTGTGCTAACAGAATGTATAGTATAGTAAAAAATAACAATAATGACAAAGTCTTTCTTCCTTTTAAGACTTTTATTTTATATTATATTTATATAAAGAAAGGAATAAACGTGGCAATTAATCAAGTAAATGATATTATTGAGAGGGAACTTAAAAGAAAAATCAATAACCCAAGTTGCCACGGCATTAGACCAATTACAACAAAAAAACTAAAACTACAACCTTTCAATCCTCACATGCACGCCCGCCACACATCCATGAGCCTATCACTGTCCTTCCCCTACCCGCACCTCCTACAATTCACGTCCTCATAATTTTCAAATTTTAATATTGTAGCAGATAACGAATTCTTTTTCAGTTATTTTCTCCCCCATTCTATACTTATTTGATTCAATTCTGTGGTAAAATTTTAAATTAAAATTAAAAAATAATATTTTTGCTTTGTAAGAGCAATAATTCAGTGTGTGTGTGTATATATATATATATATATATATATATATATATATATATATATATATATATATATATATAAGAAAGTTATAAAAAAAAAAAAACAAAGTGGAGGACAGACAGAGTTAATGTAGGGTTTCTAAGGTAGATGCTGCAGACTTTGAAAAGTTCAAGTCTTTACAACTAGCCAATCCTTTTATATGCTGTATTATATACATTGTTTAATTCCGCTGTGTCTCACATATCCACTCTCTTCTTCTTTTTTTGACCTCCATGGCTTCTTCCATCATCTCTTTCGTTTTGTTTTTCATCTTTTTATTATTTATTGATGAGGTTGATTCCCGAGTGTTCATTTTCAATGGATTCAATGGAACTAATGAAAAAAATCTTAGCCTTGATAATGCTTCAATTATCAAGCCTAGCGGTGCACTAAGGCTCACTAATCGATCACAAAATTCCATAGGCCATGGATTCTATTCCAACCCAATTCAAATGTTTAACAAAACATCACCAAATGCTTCTTCTTTCAACACTTCTTTTGTCTTCTCCATTGTCCCTCCCTCCTCTGGCAAAGGCGGCTTTGGCCTCGCCTTTGCCTTGGCTCCCTCCAACCGGATTCGTGGAGCCGCCGCCGGACACTACCTTGGCCTTTTCAATGCCTCCAACGATCGCCAATCTTCCAACCATATTTTCGCCGTCGAATTCGATACAGTTAGTGGCTTCGATGAGTCCTCAGACAGAAATGGAAACCATGTGGCAATCAACATTAACAGTGTGGACTCCAAAGTATCAGTGCCAGCAAGTTATACTAAAGCTAAAAACGAATTGAAACAAGAAGATCTGGACTTGCACAGTGGTAAGCCAATTCAAGTGTGGATTGAATATGATGGTGTTAATAAAACTGTGAATGTAACAATCTGTCCTGTGGGGTTAAACAAGCCAAGCAAACCATTGATTACCTATCGCGTTGATCTAACTCCAATAATTTTGGAGACTATGTATGTTGGTTTCTCAGCTTCCACAGGCAAAAAAGCAAGTTCTCATTACATTCTGGGATGGAGTTTTTCAACAGAAGGAGAAGCTCCTGCTCTTAACCTTCCTCAGCTTCCTGTACCTCCTGTAGAGAAAGATTCTTCTTCTTTTCCAGGTCCTGTGGTTGCTCTTATTATAGCTCTGTGTGCTGTGATTGTCGTGTCTCTTGGGATCCTATTATGTCTCATTCTTTATAAAAGAATTGGCCGATTTGAGAGATTTGATGATTGGGAATTGGATTGTCCACACAGGTTTCAGTATAGGGATCTTTATGCAGCAACCAAAGGTTTTAAACAGACTGAGATCATTGGAGTTGGTGGGTTTGGTACTGTTTACAAAGCTGTACTTCCTTCCACTGGAAATGAAGTTGCTGTCAAGAAAATTACCCGGAATTCAACCCAAGGATTGAAAGAATTTGCAGCCGAAATCGAGAGCTTGGGAAGGTTAAGGCATAAGCATTTGGTGAATCTTCAAGGTTGGTGCAAGAAGAAAAATGATCTCCTTGTAGTATATGACTATATTCCAAATGGAAGCCTTGATACTCTTCTATTCCATCCTAAAAACAATCAAGTATTGAGCTGGGAGCAACGATTCAACATCATTAAAGGCATCGCCGCGGGGCTTTTGTACCTGCACGAAGAATGGGAGCAAGTGGTGATCCACAGAGATGTCAAGTCTAGCAATGTGCTGATAGACTCGGAAATGAACGGGCGATTAGGTGATTTTGGGCTGGCAAGGCTGTATGATCATGGAATAGATTCACACACCACAAATGTTGTTGGCACAATTGGGTATATTGCACCTGAACTGGCTCGAACCGGGAAGGCCTCAACCAGCTCCGATGTGTTCGCCTATGGCGTTTTGCTTCTCGAGGTGGCTACTGGGCGGAGGCCTATAGAGTCGGGGCAGTTCATACTGGTGGATTGGGTAATGGAACATAAAAAAATGGGGAGAATTCTTGAAGTAGTAGATCCAAAGTTGAATTCAGATTACGCAGTTGAAGAAGTGGAGTTAGTATTGGAATTGGGTCTTGTTTGTTCGCATCCGAAAGCAGGAGGTAGGCCGAGCATGAGACAAGTTGCAAGGTACCTTAATGGAGATGAAACGATTCCAGTAATTGAGGATTGGGGTTCATTTGATTCTCAGAGTGTATGTGAAATACATTCAAGATCACTAAATGTTAGTTATGAGGATACAAGCAGTACATCTTATCATTCATCTTCTGTTACATATATGTCTACAAATTCTATAGATGCTGGTAGATAGATGAGATAGTTCGTTCGTTCTTTCTTTCCTTCTTTCTTATTCTTTTCCAGCTAGAGTTTCCGGAGTATACTTCCAAAAATTCCATTCGTTGTGGAGATCGACCACTTCCATCTTACTCGGAGATGTATATTACATTATTAATATATCATTTTGACTTCCACCTTTATTTTAGTTTATAGGGCAAGGTCATTGTTTGTTGACTTGACTTTCTAAAGTTTTTTTATTTCTCTTTGCTTTTCAAGAATTGTGTACTTAATTAATTAAATGGTTGGAGATGATTCATTATGTATCGAATTTATTAAATGTAAGTCGGTTTAATAAAAAATAAAAAAAAATAATATTTTGTATTCAAACTATATGTATTCACCAACATATATGGAAGAGGGAACTTATTGGTAATCAAATCTCAATGAGGATCATAGGTGTGAATCTATTAGCCCACCCCTTAATTTCGAATCCTTTAATTTATCAGTATGCATATAAATATTTATTAGTTTTAATTCGGACCATTGATTGATTTTTATTCTTTCTATTATCCCTTCTTTCAACAAAGAGGAGCAAAAGCAAATTACATAAGAAGCAACCAGTCATGTAAATACAAGTATACAATGTTTGAGGGATTTTTTAAAAAATTAATATTGAGATGATATAATACATTCGGGTCTATTATTTCACGAATACCAAGTATACTATAAAATATTACATATTGATAACTGAATTTGACCAAGATCCTGTCCAGAGCATTTGGCTTCAGGCCAAGGAAACTTTTCAAGGTCCATAACTGGCCCACTCTGCATCAGAGATTAATCATAGCCATGATCCCTTTTGGGAGAGTCTCCTGTTTAGGCGGGACTTCTATCCCAGGTGGGACTCCTATTCCAGGAAGAACTCCTATTTCAAGGAGGACTGGGACTCAGTTCCCCTATAAAAGGCGAAAGACACTCAGGTATATTCTCTCTCGGCTCATTTTCTACAAGAATTACTCTTTTATTATCTGCTAACTTGACCGTCGAAGAGTCCACTTCTGACCGGACTGACCGCCGAATTTCTCTCTATTTCAGGAATCAGAGGAGCAGTTCAACGAAGTGCCCCAATAGTAACCCGAATCTTTTCAAACTGTTATCATTTGGTGCAGTGAGCGTGGAACTTATCCTGGCTAAAATATGAACTCGGACAATGAAAACACACAGGCAAGGAACGGCGGGAGCAATACGACCTCGGGCCCCCACCTGCCAGTCTTTCAACCCCTAAAACCCACCCTACAAATTGCTTCAGCCAGCCAGCTTGACATCACCACTCCTGCAGGAACATCAGAAGCCCCCATACCCTACCTAACTTCTCAGCTCGCCCAAGCCCTCTTAACGACACTATCTCAGATAGCTGGTCAACAGAACCCTCTACCAGTGACACCTAGCTAGTCAACAGAAAACCCGACCTTAATAGCCACAAGAAGAGACGAAGGATCAAGGATCAGCTTAACAAAGGATAAGCTTGACAAACTCGTAGAAGAGAAGTTACAGCAAAAATAGAGCTACACTGCGGCTGGGTACTCAGGGGATTTCAGGTCTCCACTTTCTAAAGCTATACTCTTAACCCCTTTCCCCAACATAAGATTACCTAATCTCCCCAAGTACAGTGGGAGCACGGACCCAAGGGCACACGTGGACCAGTTCAGGCATGCTATACTGATCCACACTACAGATGACGTCGCACTGTGCAAGGTCTTCCCATAAAGCTTGGCGGACTCAACTCAAGTATGGTTCGAGAACTTGCCCGAACACTCGATAAATAGCTTCAGGCAATTTGCTGAGATGTTCGAGGCAAAATTTTTTGTGGCGACAATCAGGCCCATAAGAGTTTCGACCAACCTACATCAGGTCGTGCAGGAGAAAGGGGAGTCTTTGTGAAGTTATGTGGACAGGTTCAATAAAGTGACCATGGACATTCATAATTTGAATTTAGAAGTTGCTATGAACACGTTGAGAAGAAATACAAGGTGTCAAGACTTTAGCGACTATCTGAACAAAAAACCCCTAGCAGACTTTACTGAACTCATGACCAGAACACACAAGTACATTCGCATGGATGAAGCTAGGAAACTCAAGTATAGAAGTCGAGAAAATGACAGTGAATCCAGCAGGAGATCAGGCAGGGATAGAAACAGTTCGAGGAGAAGCAAGTCGAGAGTTGCCAGGGGACCCTACAGAGCTTATATCGTTTCAAAACCGTACTCAAGAAATTGCTTCGAGGAATAATTCACCGAGCTTAACACATTGGATGAAGAACAATGGCGAAGTAAGATGGCCAAAGCCCATGAAAGACAACCCGGACTAAGACCAAAGATTGTACTATGCCTTTCACAAAGACAAAGGTCACAAAACTAATGAGTGCATGTAGCTCAGAAGGGAGATCGAATACCAGATAAAAAAGGGCGAACTCAAGCAGTTCGTGAGTCAGAATGGATCTAGTCGAGCATCACCCTGGAGAAACAGTAGAGGGGAAGGCAACAACAGTAAAAGAGCCCCGACGTGTGTGATCCACGTTATACCAGGAGGAAAACACTATGATGTATCTAGGGATTCGAGAAAGTGCAAGACAAAGAAGGCCTTCTGCGAGGTAGAAAGCCTGTCCATCTAGTCGGAGGTCATTCGATTTTCTGAGAAAGATGGGAAGCAAGATTTAAGTTGATACAGGAAGTGCGGTCAATTTGATCACCCTACAAGCTTACAAATCCCTCGGTATGCCGAACCCTATTGAGGAAGTCACTGTCCCTCTGATCGATATCTCAGGACAACCGATCAATGTGGAAGGCTCGGTTAATCTTAGCATACAGCTCGAAGATGAATCTATAGTCAGGTCATGTGCTCAATGCTTTATGATAGTAAATATGCCACTATCTTACAATGCAATTTTTGGAAGGCCTATATTGGCTGTCGTGGATGCTTACATTTCTATGTAGAAGTTAATCATGAAAATCCCAACGCCGGAGGGGAAAGCAATACTGAGGGGAAACCAAATAGTAGCTCGAAAAACATATGTTACAATGCTGAAGGAGGCAAACCAGGTACTCCCAGTAGATACGCTTGATGTCCCATTTGACCCAGTTTGAAAAGTGGAGCCCATGGATATATTGTAGGAAATCGAACTCTTGCCTACAAAGATAGTGAAGATTGCCTCAGGAAAGGAAAGTTCAGAGATGAAACCCTTACTAGATATCCTTAAAGCCTCCGAGGACGTGTTCTCTTGGAAATCTTTGGAATAACGAGCATTCCACCAGAGGTAATGTCTTATTCTTTAAACATAAAGCCCAGTTGCAAGCCAATAAAAAAGAAAAAATACAATCATATGCCAAAAAGACAACTAGCTATAAATGATGAAACAAACACACTGTTGAAGAGCAAATTCATAAAGTGAGGTATTTTAACCGGACTGGTTGGCCAATGTGGTATTAGTTAAGAAATCTACAGGGAAATGGAGGATGTGCGTTGATTTCACAGATCTGAACAAAGTGTACCCGAAAGATTGTTATCCTTGGCCAAACATCGACATGCTAGTAGATTCAACAGTTGGATTTGAAGAGTACGCCTTCTTAGATGCTTCGGCGGGCTACCACTAAATCCCCATGAGCCCGACAGACGAGGAAAAAATAGCATTAATCACTCACAAAGGGATGTATTGCTACAAAGTAATGCCCTTCGGGCTCAAAAATACGAGGGCAACTTATTAGAGGTTAATGAAGAAAATGTTTGCAGGGCAAATAGGGCGGAACATGGAGGTATACGTAGATGATATGATTATTAAAAGTCAAACTCCTACAGATCTTCCCAAGGAGCTCGAGGAAATGTTCTCCACTCTCAGAAAGTTCGAGCTTAAATTAAATCCAAAAAAGTGTGCCTTTAGGGTTCGGTCAGGAAAATTCTTGGGTTTTGTGATTTCAAAACGGGGGATAGAAGCTATTCCTTTGAAGATTGAAGCTATCTTGAGTATGGAACCTCCAAAAATTATCAAAGAGGTGCAGATTCTGAATGGCAAAATTAAGGCCTTAGGCAAGTTCATATCTTGGTTGGCCAAGCGGTGTCTACCCTTCTATAAAGCATTGAAGAACATGAAGAATTTCGAATGGGGTCCAGACTGTCAGGCGACCTTTGAGGCTCTGAAGAAATTTTTGAGCTCGCCTTCGCTGCTCAGCAGGCCATAGCTAGGTGAGAGCCTATTCATGTACTTGTCGGTGTCAAAGGGAGCTATAGGTTCGGTCTTGGTTAGAGAGGAAGGCACACAACAATTTTCCATCTACTATACTAGTAAGGTTCTTTGGGGGGACGAACTCAATTATCCCATCCTCGAACAGCTGGCTTTGGCCTTAGTCACTTCAACAGTTAAGCTCATATGGTTTTTGTTCGAACTAACACCCTCTCAGGAAGATAATGCAGAAATCGGATGCATCAGGTAGGATAACAGAATAGGCAGCTTGGTTGGGGGAGTTCGATGTCTGATATGAATTCCGCTCGGCAATGAAGGCACAAGTCCTGGCTGATTTCATAACCGTGCTTCACGCCTCGCTACCCGAGCCAAATAAGGAAATATGGAAGTTGTATGTTGATGGTACAGCAGCAATGGCAGGAGTAGGAGTGGGGCTCATGCTCGTAAGCCCAGGCAGAATACACATACGGGCTATGGCTCGGCTGTCGTTCCCAGCATCAAACAATGTCATAGAGTACGAGGCTCTTTGTTTTGGGTTTCAGCTCGCTATGGAGATAAAGCCCGACCTCCTACTTATTTGCTCTAATTCACAATTGGTTATTGGCCAACTATCGGGGATGTTTGAAGCCAAAGAATAGTCAATGGTAAAGTACAAAGATCTGGTATGAGCACTGCTAGCTAGGCTAGAGAAGGGGGGAAGCTCATGGACAATCGAACAAATACCAAGGGAAGATAACAGCGTGGCGGACTCATTAGCCAAACAAGCATCCTGCAACAGTGTCATACAGTCAGAAGACATAATCTGGACAGTCACGGAGAAGCCATCATACGAAACATACTCAGTGCAAATGAACAAACAAATGGATGGATGGATGTTACCGATCTACTAGTTCCTGGACAGTGACACACTCCCGAATGATCAACTGGAAACAAAGAAAATAGTCTGACATTCCAGCTCGTACACTATTCTAGATAGGAAGTTATACAGAAGGTCTTACTCACACCCTTGGTTGCTATGCTTGAGTTCAGAAGAAGGAGACTATGTCCTCAGGCGCCGATCTATAGCCCCTGGCCTTTCGTGCAATGGGGAATCGATATACTGAGGCCCTTTCTAGTAGCAATCGGGCAAAGGAAAGTTCCTCGTAGTGGCGATCGATCACTTCACCAAGTGGGTGGAGGTCGAGCCTCTTGTAAGAATCACGCTAGCTAATATTATCAAGTTCATGTAGAGATCAATTATCACCAGGTTCAGTATCCCGCACACATTCATTACTGATAACGAAAAACAATTCTTTTATCAATCTTTCAGGAACTTTTGCGAAGAGCTCCACATCGACCTGAGATTCACATCAGCCTATCACCCACAATCAAACGAAATGACTAAAGTGACCAATAGGACGATACTATCTGGCTTGAAAAATAGATTGGAATGAGCCAAAGGTTTTTGGGTGGATGAGCTGAACAATGTTCTCTTGGCCTATCGAACCTCACCTCAGTCATCGACTAGAGCAACACCTTTTTCTTTAACCTATGGAGTAGAAACAGTGATTCCCTATGAAATATGGATACCAAATGTAAGGGTCAGTTTGTACAATGAGGAAGTTAACAAGGAGGCGTTACTATACCATCTGGATACCTTAGAAGGAAAAAGAGAAGAAGCATAGGTCCGAACGGTAATGTACAAGCAAAAGATGATGGCTTACCACAGTCGCAGGGTGAAGCCCCAGACTCTATGAGTTGGTGAGTTAATCCTGAGAAAGGCCATCGAAGCCAAAAAGACGGCAGGGGTAAGAAAATTAAGCCCGAATTAGGTAGGCTCGTTTGAGGTTCATGAAGTGGTGAGTTTCGAAGCCTATTGACCAAAGGACAAATTTGAAAAAGTCTTGCCGCACTCCTGGAACATTTCAAACTTGAAGAAGTATTACCAATAGCTCACTCGGCACTATCGCCACAAGCTCGTCTCACTCACTAGGCACTATTGCCACGAGCCCATCTTGCTTATTTGGCACTATCGTCACGAGCCCATATGGCTCACTTGGCACTATTGCCATGAGCTCGTCTCGCTCACTAGGCACTATCATCACGAGCCCATCTTGCTCATTCGGTACTATCACCGCGAGCCCGTCTAGCTCACTCAGCACTATCGCCCTGAGCTCATCTTGCTCAATAAGCACTATCACCACGAGCCCACCCTGCTCATTTGGCACTATAGCCACAAGCTCGTCTAGCTCACTCGGCACTATAGCCTCGAGCTCGTCTTGTTTACTAGGCACCATAGCCCCTACTCGTCTTGCTCACTAGGCGCTATCGCCATGAGCTTATTTTCAGAATTGGCATGTCACCACTTATACAATGTAACTCGTCTTGATTCGGTGCTTACACCATAATTGCCTTGTAAAGCTCAGCTCGGCAGCTTAAGCCTCGAGCAAAATTCATTAATAATAAACAGCCCGACCGTATCATTGAAGGTTGTGACCATTTCACTTTCGGCTTGTTTTAAAATAAATTTCACTTCATTGGTTTTCAAAAAATAGACTCACAAGTTCATGCAGGTTATAAGGCTCGGAAGAGCGGCCCAAGACCTAGTTTCACACGATAATTAAATTTTACAAATTAGAAATAGCTTACTTAGCTGGGTTTGCCAGTTTGAAAAAAATAATAATAAACTGCGGAACACACATAGGAGGAAAGGTCAAATCAAAAGGTGTTGCTCAAGCATGTTGTTCACATTGTATTACTCCCAAGTGTTCATTATAAAGAAACTCGACAACGAGAGCTACAACAAAAACAAAAATAAACAAACACTAAGGATTGGACTCCTCTTTGTTTGGCTCAATCTCATCCAGCCAGGATAAGTCTTTGCTGGGGAACTTGCTCTTCATTTCGCTGATAAGCTTGGCTCCGTAGGCAATGGCCTTATCCATAGCAAGATCATCAACCTTCTCGTCTAGATCGGAGCAGCGCCCCTCCAACGACATCTTCTTTGCTCGAAATTTCTCCAGCTCGGCAATCACGAACTGAAGCTCCTCATTCACCTTAGTTGCAGATGTCTGAAGCTCTTTCTTAGCTTGGGCTGTGAGGCCTCGATGGCGGCTAGCTTTCTCGAATAATCGTTAGAGGCTTTACGATAGGAGTCCTTGGCTTCTTTCACTTTGGCCTCTAAGGCGGCAGCTTGATTTTGCCAACTTTAGGCAGAGTCCTGGGCCTCCTTCAGCTTTCTAGTAAGGTCCTTCGAAATCCTCTTCTCTTCCCTCAACATCCTGGCTAGAACTGAGCTCTGAAACAAAAGAAAGAAGAAAAAAAAGTGAGCTCAGGATTAAAATAGCGGATAAGGGATATCGACAAGAGATGGGAATAAGACCGGACATACCTCAACTTGGTATTTTCTTATGATGGCGCAGAGGTACTCTACCTTTAGATTGTTGAGGGACGTCACCTCGTCTGGGATACACGTTAGCAGAGAGTAGAAGCTGTTGAAGTCGGGATTGGACGAGCTATATGTGTTCTTGTTCTGCAGCCACGTACCCTGAACTTCTTCAATGGTTCGAGAAACTTTCTCTCCCTAACTAGGGGGATCGGAGGCCTTTTCTTGTAGAGTGTGGTAGGAGGAAAGGCCCAGTAGCATCATGGAAGGCCGGCCCGACTGTGGGATCCCTCGAACTTTGAAAGTTGGGGAGGTGTCTGAAATAGTTATGGCAGTAGGGGCCAGAGGTCCCTTTGTCAAAACTAGTTAGGGTTGAGCCGAGGATTTGGAAGAGCTAGAAAGGGGATTGGAGGTCGGCAGGGGGACAGGCTCGGAGGTATCCCCTGTCCTTTTCTTCTTGGCTTTGAACTTTTTGCTAAAGGAAGACTTTTCCGCCCTCTTCATAACTACAAAGCACAAACAGGATGAGAAACAAATTAGATTCATATACAAAGGAGAAAGAAGAATTCAAGTACCTAGTATTTCGCTAGGTGATTCAGGAGCCGACTGAGGGTCTAAGAAGTCATAAATATCGAGTTTATTACGGGCAAGCTCCCTTCACCAAGCTAGTGTTCCCTCCTCTTCTGATGTTAACTGCACATATTGATCGTTGCAATTAACAAAGGGACCCCATGAAGTGTGAAAAAGGAATTCGGACTAGCTCTCCAGGATGAAAAATCTATTTTTTCAATTTTTCAAGGAGTCCGGCTTGCCAGAAAATGGCCCATAGCCCGGACGAGCTTGGATATAGCAATGGTCTTCTGTCTTAGCTCGAAGCCCGACTATGTGCGTAGCCTTAAATAGGTAAACTGTCAGATCCAAGGCTTTTTCGTCGATCCAAATCTGAAGCACGGTCAGGGTGAGCTAGGCGTTAGGGTGCACTTGACCCACAGTAAGGTTATAATACTGAAGGAGGGAGGTTTCAAAGCGGGTCAAAGGGAAAATTGCCCGGCATGAACAACAGCCTCATAAAGGATCAATTTTTTGTTGTCTTAGAGGTCAGTGTTGGCAACCATGGAGGAGTCCGATGCAAAGATCTTGTATTGGTTTGGTATTCCCAAACGAGTCCTTAAGGCAGAGAGCTCGGTAGCTTTTATGGTTGAACTAATCTCAAGGACTTGGGGGTTGGCTCTAGGTGGCCTTCTAATGATAGGTCGTTTTGGTTTGGAGGTGCCTGTGGCTATGTTATTAGCCGAAATAACTATTTCAAGCTTGCAAACTGTGCTAGAAGCGCGAAAGAAGGGAGGCTCGATAGGGGAATCATCGAGGGAATAGCTACGAGCGGAGGTGCTCAGAGTACTATCGTCTAGCAAGCCATCAGATATTCTAACTTCGCTAGAATCGATCGATTCACTCATACTCACAAAATAAAAATAGGAAATATATAAAATAATTTAGGAAAGATTGCTAAGGACTAACCTGGGATTGGGATGAAGAATCAGAGAATGACACAGAAGGAAAGCTGAAAGAGGGGTGCAGAAAGGAAGTGGTTGCAAAAAGAAAAATGAGAAAAGGTGGAAATGAGGAAACGGAGGGGATATTTATAGGAATGACGAGCCATTGGATTAAGGCTGGAAGAACGGCTACGATGGCGTCGGGTAGCGTGAAATTAATTGAGAGTACAGGTGGGTGCGCAGAACTCGAATGTAGTAATGATGGCATTACGGCGGTTACAGGGATTGAGGGGATGTTTCTCTACAATTATTGTCGATGCAAAGAACGAAGCGACTCCAGCATCCCAGACCAAGTTACCCCAGCTCGGTCTAGGGCTCGGTCTAACTAGCTCGACATAAATGTCTCTAGACCTCAGGGAGACTTGTGATAATCGGACTGGGCCAAGATTCGATCCAGAGCATTGGGCTTCAGGCCAAGGAAACTTTTCAAGGCCCATGACCGGCCCACTCTGCATCAGAGATCAATCATAGCCAGGATCCCTTTTGAGAGAGTCTCCTGTTTAGGCGAAAATCCTATCCCAAGTGGGACTCCTATTCTAGGAAGAACTCCTATTCCAAGGAGGACTGGGACTCAGTTCCTCTATAAAAGGCAAAAGACACTCAGGTATGTTCTCTCTCAGCCTATTTTCTACAAGAATTACTCTTTTATTGTCTGCTAACTTGACAGTCGGAGAGTCCACTTCTGATCGGACCGACCGCCGGATTTCTCTCTATTTCAGGAATCAGAAGAGCAGTTCAACGAAGTGATCCGATAGCAGCCTAGATCTTTCCGAACTGTTATCACATATTAATATAAATTTGCAATAAATATTATATATAATAATATAAGCTAATCAATTCTATCTAATATTAAACAATTTAATACTATAAAATGTATCCAACTGTCTAAATTTTCAAACTATATTAGAAACCGTAATGAGATACTTATTTTACTGTTCTACATCTTAAAGATCAAAACTAAACGTGAACCAGAGGCAAACACTATTCTCATCTACTTGAGGGTGAATATTTTCTTCTTGAGGCTGTTCTTGGATCTATCCTTCTCTCGAGGGTTAAGGGTATCGCAGTCGATCTGCCTAGGGAAGTCCTGCATCCATATCTAATTTTCTCTGTAAATTCTCTCTTAACCATCTTTTACTTTTCTTTTTTATTTCTTTTTTTTATTATTTTTTTGGTCAACCAATGTGTTAATCGAGTTGGTCATTTTCTTCATTTTAACACCTTGACAAAATGGCAACCTGCTATTTTTGAAATTCATCCACTATTTACATCACATAACAACATAACAGAAAATGAATATAATTGATGCTCATAGGTCAAACTGAGATAATCTTCGCTCTAATGTTAATGGAAATTCAAATTATAAAACCAAACGCAAAGACATCAGTTTGGATCTTGAATTTAGTGATAATTCCTCGTCTGTGTTTTGGGCTCCCAAATAGTAAAAGAACAAAGGTCAAATGTTCCTTCCGTGATCATTATGTAGCCGTAACTCTGAGCACGGAAACAAGGGAAAAGGCAGCAGAAGAGCAAGGGCATTTCTCCAACACCACAATCAAATTGCTGAAGTGAATCCTCTGATGTGGATTCGTTTTACAGGAAAAGACAAAACGATGCCTAAACTCCAAGAGCTGTCTAACTACATGACCCAATTATGGGCCCTTTCTTCAACGCACATGCTCCCTCAACCATGCATGCTGCTTTCCCACTTTAATTGGGGCTTATTTGTCAATGTTATCTCGCTCATGGTAGACTCAACATCCACAGTTTCACTTAGTGCGTGTTTGGTTGGTTGTATGATTTGATTAATTAATATATTGTTCTCTAGATAATTATGTTTGAGAATATAATTTTTTTTCATTGTATTGTATTCTATGATTTTTATTTATAATTTTTAAATTATGAATTTGTATAATTTTAAGAATCACCAATTTAGTAATTTATCGTGATTCTCTAAATTTACATTTATTATTCTAATCTTATAACTTTTTATTTTTTACTGTATAATTAATTTTTATAGCCAACTCACCTAATATTTATTAGTAAAGTGTTTTTTTGGCAATAGGGTGTTTTGTTAAAAAATTTTGAAAACAGGGACTGA
Organism: Excoecaria agallocha; assembly: GCA_037975025.1. NCBI lineage: Eukaryota > Viridiplantae > Streptophyta > Magnoliopsida > Malpighiales > Euphorbiaceae > Excoecaria > Excoecaria agallocha. The sequence goes on along the minus strand of CM075806.1, from coordinate 58,538,757 downwards.
AGTAAATATATTTTCGATTTTGGGGTGCTAAAAACCGGCAGAGCAGTGTGCCGATATTTGACTTCATGGAGCCCTTCAGGTTGACTGGGTGGAATGCTAGAAACTAGCATGAAATGCAGCCGGTTTCCGTCATATAGGTGTCATAACAGGCAAAACTTAATGCCGTTATCTGGCTGGCTTCTGGCCCTGTAGACGCATGATTCTAATTCTGCATTTCTCTCTTTTTTTTTGTTCAAAGTGCGAACACTGCCCCATAATACCCCTATGCTCTGTGCTTGTTCTATATCAAAATCAAATGTTGATAGCTGCACCCAGGGATCCTCCCAAGTTACAGTATTTTCAAACACAAGAATGTCGAAGGATGGAAGTGGACTCAGGCATCACCTAGAGATGTGCAAGATGAAAATGCAATGCTTAAAGTTATGTTCAGTTATTTATACATCTTGTTGTGCTACTTGCCGAATCATCCTCTAGTATTTTTGATTGAGTCAGTTTATTCAAAGCGAAATAATATTAGAGCCATTCTATGGCACAAGCAATTCTAGGAACCAAGAGAAATTTGCAGAAATTAGGAAATGAAGAACAAGCAAGTAATGCACTCGCCAAAAGATGAATGGCATCAGCCCTTGGTAAGGCAAGAAATTCCTACGCCAATGCAAATAGATGGGTCATAAATCAAACATGGAGCAACATCCAAAACCTAAAGCACAGTGTCGTCAAGGGAATCACAGGAAAAGTGCATTCACGACATACAACGGTACAAAACCAACCACCAGGAAAATGTAACATTATATATATGGATTATTTACCGAGAGCATGAAATGAAATTCTCCATTGAAGCAAAATGGAAGATGATCCGTATGTTAGGGCAGTCTCAATAAAGAAGTGACATTTTCACCAACTCTCATTATGTGACTTATGCACTGGATGAGTGTAAATGAGTGTAATATTTTATTCTTTTAAATTTTCATATTCACGGTGCAAATTATTCTTTTAAATTATAATTAATTAAGAAAAATATTCATTGTAAGTGTTCAACTCTTATTTGATATGTTAATATATATTTTTCTATGTAACCAAAAAAAAATATATTGTTTTTCTTTTCCAAAACAAAAAGAAACATTGTTTCTCCATCCAAGTTTGTCAGAAAATAGATAGGTATATTTTCATTTTTTTCTGTGGAAAAAATGTTTACAAGAAAATTGACAAGCAAACGAGAAAGTTACAAACGAGAAAGTTATAAGTAGTACCACATTGTTGACATTTTTAGAACACCGTTCATATAGACAAAATAGATGTATGAAATGACAATCAATATTATTAAAAATGGATCTGATAAAGAACTAGAGAAGTATAGGAGATCGTGATTTTACCGGTTCAACCGGATCTTTTTTTTTAATAAAAATACTGTTATTTATAAATTATTTGAAAATATAACATAAATACCATTATATTAAAAAAATTACTATAAACTTGGTAGCATTTTATGAATTTATCATTTATATGGCCGCTACCAATAATTTAAAAGAATATATATTATCAAATTATGATTTCTCTATTATGTAGATGGTGCGTGATCCCCAAAATAATCCAAGGAGTGTGTTATTTTATCAATCAGCTGCTAAAAACTCATCAATGCACATACAAGAGAAGCCCAGCCAGCTAGCAGGCAGACGGATCTTTGTTATTATTGATTCAATAAAGAGCATTTCTGCTATTCATTTTACCAACCACACTTCGATGACCTTTTCTTATATTATCACATTGCTTAAAAAAAAATTTGAGACTTTACACGAAAATAATAATAATAAAATTATAGATAAATTACTACCACTAATAGCAATAATTTTATCAAAATAATAAAATAGTACAATATATATATATATATATATATAGAGAGAGAGAGAGAGAGAGAGAGAGAGAAATGAGATTTGATAACTGATCATAAATTTATTAATCTTTCCCATCCTTAATCAGGTCAATTTTATCAATTTAGAATTTGTTCATGTCTCTTTAATTAATCTAAGATTAATTAATTAGTATAGGATCACCATTATTAAATTACAATAAATAAAAGGGAAGGAAATTATTTGTACCAATTATATATACTAAATTGAAAGAAATTAGATTTGCTAAACAAGTATAATAATTCAAACTTAAATTCAAGATTCTTGATGTGCTAAACAAGTATAAAACTGCCAATTGCATATCAACGGAACTGTATGAATCGTTAGAGCCATTGGAAAAGCTTTAGAATATGGCAATTTCTATAAGCATGCATCCGTTGAAATAATTATGCTTAAAATAATAATCACTCGATTTATTAAAAGAAAAAAAATTGATAATTTTGGAGCATAAGCGATTAAGCTCAAACATGCAAAATTGTATTCTTGTAAGCAACACTCAAAAACGCTAAATTTCTTTTTCAAAAGATCCAGTAAATTAATAAGGATTATATGTCTAGCTCTGTCGGATTTATATTGTATTTATGCTGAGAAGAAGAAAATTCAGAGAAATTTGGGAGAAAAGAAAGAAATAATTGCTTTATTCAAAGCTGTATTATATATAAAAGTATGGGATGGAGTGAAAGCTTTTTTTAACAAAAATAGTTTTATGATATTAAATAATTAGTAAATGTAATTCTTTAAAAAAGAAATATGATAAATTATTATTATTTTTTTTTTTTTTTTGAAAACAAGGTAGGCAAGTGGTGGGAGAAAAGACTTAAATCGAAATTGGGCATGTGCAAAGGGAAGAAGTGCATATCCAATTATCCGTTACTCTTTCGAACTCCTTGGATTATTATGGAGATAACTCTGCATCAGACTACATTTTTAGGCAATATTAAATAACACAGCGTTTAAGCATAAATCTGCACAAAAAATAGCATATCAATATGATAATGCAGCCAATTTTTACATTTTTATTAAAAAACTCAGATTCCTAAATAATTTCTAACATATACCAAAAATCAAATTTTTAAAAAAATATATATTATTTAAAAAATTCCCTTTATTTATATTATAATATATTTGAATTATTTGTGAACATTTTAAATTAATATTTATTAAATAAATATTTACCTCATTATTTTAGAAATATTAATATTATTTTTTGATAAAAATAAAAAATTATCTTAAAATATTAATAATTATAAAAATATTTATATTTTATAAAATTAAAAGATAATTACGTTATTTTTATAATAAAATATATAATATCATACGGTTAAATTAAATAAAAAAATTATAAAATAATATATTATCATACAATTTTTTTCAAATAGTACCATTAAAATTATACTATATCATACATTAATAAATTAGAGTCTAGAACCGTCCGAACCATCCAAACGGACTCTTAACAGAGGATACAAAACGGCTCCATAATGACAACGGAAGGAACATTAGGCCTTTGTTCTTTTACTATTTTCACTTAACAAAGGATACAAAGCCAGCCTCCTCCCACCACCACCCAAAAAAAAAAGCAGTAGGGTATAAAATGTCGCAAACGGACACAAGGTAGATAAAATTTCAAAGCACAAATGCGGACGGAAAAGAAATATATAAATATGAATGACCACCGATCAGTGGCTGATTTCCAGTTCCAGACCACAAAGATTCTTTCCCATCCTCAGAATCGATTGACATAAAACATGATGACAATCATCCCCAATAGAAAAAAAAAAATGGATGCGTAGCCTCAATTTTTTAACTGGGCCCTTCACACTTTTCACAAGAGACTAAAAAGATGCAGAGCAGACTGTCTCATTTAAAATTTTAAACAAAAACAACTGTTTTACTCACTACATCTCAGGAAACCATAACTCGTGCAATCATCACTTGGGTCCAATTTGCAGTCTCCTTTAGCTGTTCATCATCAGACTGAAGACACTCACCGAGAAAATCAACATAGAAAGCATTGTCCCTAAATAATATCTTTGTGTTGGAACCAAGTGCATCCGCAAGATCACCCATCACCGCAACTGCAGCTTTTGTCACAGTCTCATCCCTGCATCAAGTGAAACAAGACATTAGAATGAAAACAAATGTATTCTAAATAAGATCTGACTGTCGAGGATGGGAGCAAAAGATAAATATACCTTTGGTTCTCTCTGAAAACTAATTCTATAAACTGCAAAAGGTGGGCAGCATGTGGAAGCATCACCTCCGGCTTGGAATTTTTGAAACCCTGAAGAATACCAGAATAAGCTTCAAAAATGCTACGCTTGAGCTGGTTCCCATACTCCATCATTTCCTCATCACTGTTATCCATTTGAGCACAGATCTGAGCAGCACTCTGCATCATTGCAATTGTTGAGTCGATGTACTTGGAGAATTGCTCTCCTATTGCAAGAGCAATGTCCCCAAAGCACGAGAAGATGGGAGGCTTCACAGACCGGTGGAGCTCAGCACTTTGGAGATCACAGATAAGGTGGCTCATGATACCATCACAGTACGGTAAAACCTGGGCATCCATTGCACGGCAAATATCACCAACCACCCCAATAGTGATTGAACATACTGTGTATTCTTCAAAATTCTGCAATCCCATCTCCAGATACTTGTACAATTCAGGCATATACTTGCCAAACTCTGGTCCAGAGGCATAGGCCAGAGCACCAATTGCAAACATTGCTTCCTCATGCACAGTAGAGCTTCGGCAAGCAAACACCCTGAGGAACAGAATCATAATTGCATCTGCTGCCTGGAGTATTATGGATTTGGTCTCATCCGTACTGCTAAGTTTCTGGATTATGACTTGAAGAACACCACAAAGAGAAGCCTGCAAATCTCCTTGCTTCTCCCTGTCATCTGAAGATACAATCTGAAGATCCAGAGTCTGCCCCAACTTGCTCATTATGACTGGAAGCAGCTCCATAATAATTTGAGATGTTTCCGCAATATTGGAAGACCGGACAACTTCATTCAAGGTTTCATATGCAGATGACCGCAACTTTGAGTCACCCCCATCTGTACGCTCAGCAGATTTAAGAAGTTGAGAGATAATGCCAGGAAGGCATGGAGTTAGGAGTGAGGAACTTGCTCCTGCGTCCTCATATCCCTGGGCAAGATAATAAATTGCACCGCAAACCTTCTCAGCTACATGTGGAGCATCATTAATGCTCTCTAGTAAAACTGCCACAATGCGATGCAGATTCTCGAGAGAAATCACAGAAAATCCGTTAGCAGGACTATGCAAAAACTCAAAAATACGGCTGAGAGTCCATGCAGTTGTGTCCTTAACCTGGTTATTCCCATCCTTCATGGCATTTAGCAGAAAATCCAAGCCTGCATTTACCAGTGGGGTTAGCTTATCAATACTTGGGCCTTCAAGAATTGAGCCAAATGCATATGTAGCTGCTTCACGACAACGCCAATCTGGCTTAACTATGTTAGCCTCTACAAAAGGCATTGCTAGGGGCACAACTGCATCCCCAACAGTTCTAGCAACAAGACCTAAACAAGTACCGCCAGCCATGGATATATTCCAGATGCCCTCATCTTGATCTTGATCCTCTTCCTGCTTCAGTAATGTTTCCAGCAACATGGGAACAAGAGATGGAAGGGCCTTCTCAATAAAATGTGAATGAACAGGCTCAGAATCCCCACTTTCAGGATTCCCATATTCTTGAAGTTCTATCTCTTCATCACAGATGGAGCTCCAAAACTCAATGGCTTGCAAGGCAACCGTCTCTTCATCTCCTTTGACTGCATTTGATGTAAGTTGAAAGAGAGTCTGCATATATGGTCCAAGTAATGTATAGTATGTAGATGCTATAGAAACAAGACATTCAAAGGCAGCCTGTCTAATCTCTGCCTCTTTAGACAGGGCAGTCTCACAGACCACCTTCATTATGTAATTTCGCTCCATCTCATTTTCAAAGTTTGTCTGTGCAAAGTCCAAAGCATTATATAAAGCCTTTGTTGCTGCAAGGTGAACTTCAGGACCATGTTGAGCAAGGTTCATGCCTTGGACAACAGCAGTGAGAACAGAGTTCACTTCATCTTGTACCAGGTCTTGATCAGATATCTCCTCACAAACATATCCAAGTGTTTCCAAAGTTGCCTGTTTTAGTGCTGCCGGCCCATCTTGTTGGGTCATATTGTTAAGCAATGATCCAATTAGCTCAGGCCACTGCTTGCGAGGAATCTCAATGGAAGCAACTTTAGCAATTACTTGTGCAGAAGTATGTCTTGCCTCCTGCACGGATGACCCAAGAGTTCTCAATAGCAAGTCCTTGATTTGAGATTTAATAGAAATTTCAATTGCCATCCATTGTTGAACAAGATGTTCCTTTCTCATAGCATCTTTTGCATCCAAAGAGTTCTTAAGCACAATACCAGCCAACCTACGTGATTCGTTAGGCTTCTCATTGTTTGCAAGCTCAACAGACAGAGACAGAAGGAAAAGTGGCAAGTTCTGCTCTTGGAACTGTCTAAGATTAGACTCTGCCTCATTTCGGACTGCTGAATCCGGTGATTGGGCAGACAACAGAATTGATGTTATCTCCATAGCCATCCTTTACAACACTGTCATTTAGTAAAAGAAAAACAAAACAACATATTAATACACTATCACTAATGAAAGTACATTTCAATATTATATAAATTGAAATAATGAAAATGTTAATCAACTAAGATTAAGATAAATAGCAATTAAAAAATCCTGCCTCCTCAGAGAAAAACATTAAAAAAAAACAGCTAGAATTCATCTTAAATGGTAGTCAAACAAATTCTACATGCCGATTTCCTAAACCTCGTGGTGTCGGAGCAGAAGACTTTTCTTCAAGAAAACATTGCTTGAAAAATCCTTTTTTCATGTGCTAATTGACCCAAAAATTGATCCAAGCCAAATCATATAATATTTCCACTTCTACTAGCCAATGAACGCAGACATCCAACACCAAAATAACTCCCGATCAAAATTATTTCTGAATGAGCCCGAATAAATAGAACAGAACAAAAGAATTCCTCAGGTCACATAAGATAGGTCAAAAGGAGAAATAAGCAGCAGAAACAGAAAAATAATACCAGCAAGCAAGCTTAAACCCAGGAGAAGAAGGAAGTATATCCTCCGATTTAAGCATTAAAAGAAACAAAAAAAATAAAAATAAAAACAAAACCCTAAAAAAAAATAGAAAAGTCAAAAGTTGCACTGATTTACCACAAATAATCAAAAGAACATAAAATCAAATATACGCATGAATTAGAAAACAAATCTTAGTAAAAAAAATCAAAAGCCATAGAAAAGAGATTTAGAACAGATAAGTACCTCGGTAATAAGATTATAGTAGAAAAATCGGAAGACCCAAAGCCCAACTGAAGACGTACCTAGGGCTTCTCTCTCTCTCTCTCTCTGTGCTATAGAAGAGCGAAAATGAAAGTGAAGAAAAAGAAGAGAGAGGACAAAGAAGATTTGTGAGCTAAAAGAATGAATCTGATGGTTGGAAAAGGGTATTATATAATCTTAATTTCGAATGCTTAGAAAGAAGCGGGAGGCAAGTACTTTCTCGGAAAAACCGACGGGCAGCTTTAATTTTGGCTGCCCGCTCCTGCCCGACGTCACCGCCACCCAGAAAAACCCTAGATTTTTTAAATCTCCCACGTGCCTACCATTCCTCACACGTTTGGATTTCTAACGATAAAAATTTCAATTTTATTTTTTTATTTATTTTTAATCCATAGGTCGGTATATGATTGTATTTACTGAACTGGACCGGACCAGACTGTATGGGTCTGAAAATCGTCGGATCCAATACCCATATTTTAGAATATATTATGATTATTATCATAGTTTTTTTTTTCAGAATTTAAACATGGTTTGAAATAGATAAATTCTACAAAATGTATAAAATTTATTTGCAATTTTAATATTTTTATTTGGAATAAAAAAATATTTTTATATTAAAATCTAATTTAATTCTATGATTTAAGTTTTAAAATTCCAAACAGAATAATTCATTTAAAAATAAGTTTCAAACAAATTCTATTTGTAAAAATGAATTTTACCTTCTAAATTTCAGGTTGCCAGCACAGGCTTTTATTATAATTCTTACTATCTATTTTTTATTTATTTTCTTCAATAAAAGAGAAAACATATATATTTAAATTACTTTCTACATTTTATGATAAAAATATTCTGAAAATAAATTTCTAAAAGTGAACACCATGAAAGCTTTAGCTTCATTATTATTACATTTTTTTTTCTTCTTTTTCTGAGTGGGGAATGAATTATTAACACATAATTTCATGATTTTAGTACGTATATGAAGATAGTATACATGCATGCTTATATATATATATATATATATATATATATATAGGGAATTCCTAAAACTATCGAACTCGTAGCCGAGATAATAAAGGTCCCTACTAACTTAATCAGTAATTTCGAATTTGAATTCTGAAAACGTAGTTATATTAAATTTTAAATGAGAGAATTTATTGTTCTAGTGGTCTTATCCAACTCAAATAAAGATTAATATAAATGTGATGACTCAAGTGTCCGCTCAACACATATCATTATTTAACCTAAAAAAAAAAACTAGTAGCCTTTTTAATCGAACCTTCCCTTTCATTGTTTGCCTCTCTCCTAATCTTCTCAAGAAAAAATATCAATCATATCTTCTTTTTTTTTTTTTCTATAGCATTGGCAACACTACAGATATTACTATTATTTATAGCTTTTCCACCCCTCTTATTTTTTTTTAGTTACGGCTTATCAGAATGATTTATAAATCATAAAATGACATCAGCACCATTAACTTAAATTTTTTTTTTATCTGAAGTCAAGTTATATCGTACTCATTTGAAGAGAAAAATTATGTAATTATAATGCATTTTTTATAGTAATTAGTCAAATTAAAAATAAATAATACAATGAATAGAATAAATAAATAAATAAATAAATAAATAAATAATAAATAAATAAATAATTTAATAAGTATCATATCACATTACGTTCAATTGACAGGCAAAAAAAATGTAATTTAGCTTCAAATTGACATTATACTTTTTTGACGTAGCCTATTGCTAAACCTAACCACACCATCTCAAAGAAAATCCTACAAAATATTTTAATAGTATAAAATACCACGGCCGCCCAATATCAAAAATACATGGAATTAACCAAATGAAAAAGTAAAAATCTAGTTACACATCTAAACTATTCGATCAGTGATAGGCATACACGCTATCACATCCTAAAAAACTGGTAAAAAATATATAAAAAAAATTAAACTATAAAATAAATAAAAAAAATTAAAAATCTTTCTTAATTTGATCACTAAAAGGCCTATGAGTATGAGTATGAGTAGAAGAATGTTGGTTGGGTTTAGAAAGTGGGGAGACATGGCGCACTGGGCTCTTTATACCACATAGCTTATGCTTTATACGCCAAGGGAACAATATATCAAAGCCACAGCCTTTGTGGGAGGATTGCGAAGAATATGATGGCCCTACTGCTACTGATTGTGAAGAACCATACTCATCCCCATAATTGTTATAAAAATATGGTAGCTTCTTGTTAAATGCACAAGATGCTGCTATTGCAGTTGCATCCGGAAGAAACCTCTCCATCATAAAATTTGGAGACTGCCCATTGCTAGACTCCACACTCTCTAAATTTAGCCTCTCTAGTCTCTCTTCACTTTCAGCTTTCTGAACAATGTCTATTGCTTCTGTCAATGATAAGACCTCTACCGCATCCGAGAAAACATCGTCATCATCCTTACCATCCTTTCGATCATTGTCATCTATATCAGCATCACAGCCATCGTCATGAATGTTGATATAATTATTTGTGTTCGCCTTTCTCGGTGGCTGCCATCTGCAGGGTGGGAGCCTCGGGCGAGGAGTTTCGCTTTCTTCCATCCCATTTCTCTCGATGTTTTTGGGCTTACCGGGAGCTTGTTCCCAGCAAAATGGAATCCCATCTCTTGTATCCTGCAAACTTACATGTGAATTCATAACAGGGCAACTACCTTGCCGCCTTGTTGATAAGAGTGGCAAGTTGAAGTCCAGCTTTCTTGGAAAGTTGGTGCCCATTTTTTCTTTCCTTGCTTCTTCCTAGAAAAATTCAGCAGTTTTTGGAAAAGAAAGGACAAATGGACAGTTTTAGAATAATGAAGATATGTGATTAAAAACAAAGTGGGGGCATGATATTAACAGAAAGCAGTTGAGGCTATAGGGATCTCGTGCAAACCATTACAACTTTTCTTCTACTTTATTAATGCTCACGGGTGCGGCAGAAAAGAAAAGTCCTCTTTCTCTGAATTTGAAAGAGACAAGTTCTACATCAAAAGAAAGTTTATCAGGTTGACAGAATGCAGCCTATTCCAACTCTTTCCTCAGAGTTAATTTGAACCATTGTAAATTGACCTGCTACTTAAGAAATGAAATTCATGCTTGAAGAAATTAAAATTATATATAATAAACAAGTAATATTGGGTTAGTTAAAAATAAAGAGCTGCATGAATTAGGTTCCAGAGCAATTGCTATGCAGGAAAAATTGTGAAGTTCATTGATCAACAATACAAAGAACAGTGCCAGAGAAATTAACATACATTTTCAACTGGTCACCAAAAAAAAAATAATAATAAAACAAGAGGTACCCATCTTTAAGCCTCTATAAGGGACAGACTTTATGACAAGCTGCCGTTTCATGTAAACGTTGTGGTAATTTCGTTACAGTTGTTACTGAAGTGGAATGGTGAGAACAGCAGCACAAACAGTCTGCATCACATCACTTATATAATACATTGATACAAAAACATAATTTAAGATAGATAATATATATTTACATGCTATCTCACTTTCTACTTCTCCTCTCCTTTTTTGAACTAAAAAAAAAATCAAATTTTTGCTTTCCTTTCCTATAGAATGCCCCGTTACTTGTGCATCTTAATGTTCCTAGACAGAATCCACAAAGATGACTTGCCCTGACGAACACTAGCCTTTTTTCTTGTGCCAAAAGAAGCAAAATAGAAAAAGAGCTGGCAACTATGGTACCATGTAATAAATCCCAGTATGGATTTCTGATTCTCATTTTTCTTCTCCATTGGCCACCCGCTCCTTTGCTTTATTATAGAGCTCAATGGTATCAATATGGTTAGGATCAAGACAAAGGGCAGCTTCACAGTCTCGAAGGGTGGAGATATTGTCACACATTGAGTCGAAAAATGCAGCTCGAAGATGTAGCAGCTGCAAATCTGGCTTGAATACCATCGCTTTTGAAAGCTCTTCTATGGCCTCAGCTTCTTTGTGGTCATCCATTAAGACTGCAAGGAACACAGTATTAGTAAAACATTTCTCCTTCACTCACATACTGAACAAGCACTGCACAAACATTCATGCATATCTTTCGTGGTGACAAAGACTTTAGGATATACCAGTTCATCATCTATATATACTATTACGGTACTACCAATTAACTTGGAACTTTCTCTTTCAACTAATTTTCCATTTTTCTGAATCTATAAAAATTCGTTTCAAACTTCAACTAAAATAACCAGAGGAAAATAACTACTGCTAACATTCTCTTGAACCACTCAAATAGAAGTTCTTGGAGTAAACATTTTATATATCCACTTATCTGACCCAGAATTCTGCAGAAGTTCATTTTCAACCCTTTCAAATACAAACTAGGAAAACACAGCATTTTAACAAAAAATAAAATAAAATAAAATAAACAAAAAAAAGAGAACAACTAATGATACCTTCATTCCAGCATGCACTTCATATGCAAATGAATCTGAGATTATAACAAGGTGAATAGCTTTTCCAGGAAATATTATTGTTAAAGAGTACCAAATACACATGAACAGGGGAAAAATGGACTGAGAGATTCCCCTTGCACTTTGGAAATATTTTATTACTCCAAGAAAATTTTGTATAGAAAAGCATATCAAAACTGGATTCAATTTCTACCACAATAGTGATATTACATGTTCCAATATTTTGAGATTTTCTCCGTATGAGATCTGATCTAAGGATTAACACTCAGAAGTCGTATAACCAATCTACTTAAGCACTACACTAGATCATTGCAACTACTATTAATACCACCTTTTAGGACATTGAAGTGCTTGGAAGCTCCAGCCGACTTTGACACTTAGATAAGGATGCTAAATTTGCAACTGTAAAGCACTCATGAAACTTTCTTCCAGCCATACTAACATCAGGAAGACAGTAACACAGAGCAAACTCAATTTCCGAGCACCTTAAAGTTCATGCAGTCATCGGCAGAGGGAAGGAAGGGTGGACAAGGACGAGGGAGCAATGCCTAGATATTATCCTTTAATTCATTCTCCTTTAAATTTGACTTTTTGATTCATCAAACAAGTACCTTTAACACTTGTTTGGACGATGGTTTGTAGTGGTTTGGAATGGTATCATATTAGTTAAGTGATTGCTAGGCAAACTTTTCAACCTATAGATATGGTATTTGATGGTAAAACCATGGCTTTCAAAACCATGAGTTTTGCCTTATTTTTCAGACCACCGATTTGGTGCTTTATCATGGTTCACTAATTTTTACGCCCTTATTACCATCATTCAATCTTTGAAACTTCCATAATATCCTAATATAACCCCGATCTTATTTCTTGCTTAGTCAAAAGCATCGCTTTTATTTTATTTTTGCAACTTCTCTCCCTCTTATCAAAAATTTATTAAATCATACCATATTATATCATCTTTCCAAACATTATAACAATACTATCCATACTATATTATACCATATAATCTCTGTTACTCGGACTCGCCTGTTTGCCCTGTCGTACCAGTGTCGACACGACACGACACGGGACACGACACAAGATCTGTGTCCGACACAAACCTAAGAAGTTGGACACAGCAGCTCCATAGCTTCGACAGATTAGAGAGAAGAAGCAAAGAAATCCAGAAAAAAAATAAATCACCGGCGAGTGTCCTTACCGACGAACCACGTCAATCCAGCGAATCCCAACAAGAGGACGGCGAACCACGGTAGGAGATTGACGAACGGCGGCGAATGGAAAATTGAACTGCGGCAGGCAAACGGCGAACGGCAGTGAACAGCACATCGTTTAAGAGAGAAGAACAGAAAAGGAAGATGGAGAGTCGGGCTCACAAAATAGAATTACAGAAATTTAAAGAAGAAGAAACAGGTCATGGGCCAAGTCAATGTTGGACAATGAAATATTAAATAGGCCCAACTTGCAAAGACATTGAAATTGAAAATTTAACATTGAAATTGAGAAGTTTTAATGACAAAAGGAAACAAAAGGCTGTTTTCATGTTTATTCTTCTGCTTCTTCTAAATTTAACATTATACTTTTGGATGTTGAAAGTTTATCTAAATTTACGATTACAATATTACATAATTTATATCATTTATAGCTTTAATTTAATTCTTTTTATATAACGTATCCACACACCCGTGTTTAAAATCGGATCCGTAAATACGTACCCGTGTCTTAAATTTGGATTCATATCCACGTATCTTCTATTTAGAAAATTTACGAGTCCGACACATGGATATGTATCCGTATCGGACACCCGTACCCGAGTCCGAGGAACATAGCATATAATACTATACCACACCATGGTACACCTAATCCAAACAAGGTGTTAATCAAAAATAGCAAACAACATGTTTAAACTTTCCAATTTTCACTGAACAATGTAGAACTGACCATAGTCATAAGAGAAAATTCCTAAAAAACCAAAAAATCACAAACAAGGACAATTTCGCCAAAAGGCATCCATCTAGGTCATAACCACGCATGCAGCAAAGTTATTGCTAAAACAGTTAAGATACCAATGTGATCTGCAACCATTGAATAGCTAAAAGATCTGGAAGTGGTGTTGCTAAAAGTAAAGGCTTTACCAAACATATTTCATCTCTTGTATATACTGATGGCCTCCAAGCTTCCTTCTATGCTGACAGAAATAGAGAGGAAGAAAGGGGGCCTAGTAATTGCAAGCCTCGTTATAGAAGCAAACAGATCAATGCAGTAAATCAAAATAAATTCTAGAAAAGTACTCATACAATCGTATAGCAGGTTTTTTGTCAAAGGGAGGAAGGGCATCAGCAACAAGGCAAGCGTAGTGATGCATAATAATGAAGAGGCCTATCATCTGTATACTTCAAGCAATTACCACCCATGTCTATGTCCATAGAAATCAGCCTAATACAATCTCTGACTTTTTCTATTTGCCATTTCTTGGTGACGAGAAAGAATCTTTGACATAGGAACTGAGTTGTGCCCATTTACACAACTATAACTTGACGGCAAAAAGAGACCACCAACAATTAGAACACTCGAGAATGAATCATCAAAGTTAATAATTTGGGAAAAAAGTGTAACATTAGCCTTCTCAATCAAGGACTACAATTAGAGTGTTTAAATTGATCCTTTCATTTTCATCACTTAAACAAGTCACGCATCACAAGTTCAGTCTTTAGTGCATATAGAGACAACTTTGCAGTGTAACAAATCACGTTAACATTACAACTAACAACTCCAAAAGAAAATCTTAAAATAGAAGAAAGAATTGCGAGTAGTGGACTTACCAGCTGCCCTGTATCTGTATGGGTATGTCCTCAAGGGATCTAATTTAGTTGCCATACAAAGATCAGACTTTGCCATGTCACGGTCACAGTACTCAGAACGCTTCTCATAAGCAGATGCATTGTTCCTGGCTTTCTCTATCAGTTTTGTCATTTCATCATATGCAGCTTTGCGTTGATTTTTAAGATGATATACACGTGCCAGACCCTGATGTGCTCGTGTATGCTTTATATTAAGTGCACTCATGTAACAGTCAGCAGCAAGATCAAGCTTATCACAGTCAACATAGACACTCCCCAGATTATTTAGTGCCTGCAACACAGAAAAGTGCCCCAGCTTAAGCGAAATTCAGGTTCACTTGTCATAATTGTATTCATTCAAATTGGCACTTACTTGTCCTTTCCGTAGACCATCCGAGGGACATCTAAGAGCTTCCTCCAGAAGTTCAATCACATACATTGACGATTCAGGATCAAGACTTGAATCTGCTAAAGCATATGCCTTAAGGAAAAAAGCTTCAAATGATCTTTGAATAGCAATGGACTCCTCAGCCTTGGCTAGTGCTTCTTCACGATGACCAGTGTCATACAAAATCCATCCTTCATAGACAAGCCTTTCATTCTCAGAAGGAGAATAGTTCCTAGCCAACCGCAGACTATGCATTGCAGCCTTTTGACAATTTAGCCTATAAAATTGAGGAACATCAAAATATCGTTGGTATCCACAAACAATTGAAAAGAAAGAAAATTAAATTAATAAATAAGAATGAGCCTGAAAAGAAATCAAATCATAAAGATAAGATCCTCTTTGGAACCCTACAAGGGTATCCCGCATAATTAAAATTCTATTTTGATATATTTTTTTTCTTTCCCTTTTCTAGATAATATAAAAAGAAAAAATAGATTCATAAAATTTGTTCAGCAAAGTACACAACTTCAAGAAACAGAGAAAGCCTAATTGAACAAGACATAAATGTAGATTCTAGGAGCCTTACCAGTAAGAGAGAGAGCGTGTGTGTAATTATGATGACAATAGTTGATAAAAATAATGCTAGATGTTCTTAATGCCAAGCAAGACTGGAAATTTCCATGTTATGACAGTTTATCAAGACAGCTTCAACCAGAAACAAGTCAAACGATTTTAAATGGTAAGACTTCATATGGTAAAGCAAAATAAGACCATCCTTTTGTTGAAATGGAATCCAGGTAGAGCAAGGAAAAAGCTGCTGAAAACTAAAGAAGGTTTGATGCTCGAAATAACTCCTAACAAACTTCTATGTAAGAGAAAACAGGGTCCTAAAAGTAGACAAATACATCAAATGACTACATCCATAAAAAGATTATTCTTATCCTAATGCCTGTCTCATGAAAAGATATGATCTAACTTCATAAGCAGATAGAAGGAACATATATTTAATGCAATAACAATATAAAACAAACCTACAGTTTTAAGTCTTTGCTTGGTTACATTCAATACAAGACAGCAGAGATGGACATCACACAAAATAATCAAATAAGGGACCATGTAAAAGTTATTGAGCACTCTCATCAACCACACTTATTTACAAACAACTATCTTTGTTTCTCCACCTTCTCATTGCTACTACTTGTCCCTATCTTTCATGCTTGCTTATTTTTTGTGTTCAGGACATGAAAGTTAATAAGAATAGAGGACCAAAGGACAGGAACAGGAGGGTTTGTAGTGTGTTTTGTAGATATCAGCTCAATTATATATATATATATATATATATATATATATATATATAGAGAGAGACATGCTTGCCACACCTTAGTGAAAATTTCTTTGTAGCATAATGCTTCAATTAGTTAAGTTACCATTCTGCTGCAGATGCAATTCAGGCATTCATGCAATTCTGAAATAGAATAATGAACACATTCTCTACAGAGAAGTACATGTCAATGTGGAGCATCTCTCCAAACAAAGATTATATGACAGCCGACAAATGCCAATGGCATAGGATGTTTCGTTCTTTACAACAATCTCAAAGATCACAGAACTCATTATTGCTCGAAATTATCATACTTAAGCAGTAGAAACAGATAATGGATGCTACTATATAAGCATTAGAAAGACCTAAACATGCTTACCGTAAAAGGAGGAGAGATTGCCTAAATCTTAGAAGGCTCTTCCCCGGGTCATTTGCCAGCATATGGTGCACAACAGCTAAGGAGCCAATATCATCAACAGAGGACCATCTGTCATACAGTTGCATCCAGCAATCAGCCTGACTCCACTGCTGGACAAGAGGACAAAGAAGTTCCACAACATGATCACCGTGCATCTTCCCATGAAACATCATGTAGTTCGGGTCCAAAGTCAAGAGTGCCCGAACATCTCTCAGAGCTCCTTCATAATCCTTGAAAGCAATAGAAATCCAAGCTCGTAACTCAAGGCAATCAGGAGAGACCTTGAACCATATTATCTTGTTGAGCTCTGAGATCGCTGCTCCCAAGCTGCCTTCCTGCACCAACAAGACAGCCCTGTGCTTGTACGGAAAAGAGAGAGTGGGGTCCAATTCAGTTGCTGTGTCCAAATCCACCAATTTTTCCTTCCCAACACAATATAAAGCTCTTTCCTGATATACCCAACCAACTGGCTTATAATCAGAAGCCAGCGAATTCAACATCTTGTAGGCTGAATACTTGTGGCCCCTTTTATATCTGGCCCTTGCAGTACCAACTGTTGAATAAATATGGCCTGCCCCAACTGCCGCTTCAAACGAATTCTGGGCATCTTTATATTCTTTCCTTTCGAGCATCACAACACCCAACTGATGATAAGCGAGCTGTTTCTGCCAACATTCAGTTGCACACTCTCCCAACCTCTCCAAGAGCATTACTGTTGCATTGGATTTCATGTCGTCCTCCAAAGCAACCTGGCTGAGAAAGAAATACAACAAAAATGAAGCATGCCCAACAAAAGCCAGTCTCTCCCTAGCTTCTGGACTGCAAAACATCCTCATCACATGAGAAATATGCAGCGAATTTGGAAGCTCCCTCAAAAACACCTGCAAACAAGCAGCCACTAAAAGATGGGCAGTCTCCTCTAGTCCATACTCAATTAGCAACACTGCCTCCTCCATGTCAGTAACCAGAGATGCCAAATGAGAATCACAAGCTGACTTCATTTCCTCGCAACAAAACCTATTTGCAAAAGACAGAAGCTCTAATAGTGTGGTAAGATCAAAAGAATTTAACTTTTTTGTCCTGCTAAATATCTCTACAGCTCTCATTCCTTCTGCAGATATCTCATTCTGCGAAAAATTTATCTTCTCCCTCCTTGATTCCATAAAAATACCATACAACATTGTTCTCAACGGTCTCGAAAGCGAAGCAATTTTGTACCGCACGCACCTAATCTCATAATCACCGATGCAAAATGACATATCAGCATCTTCATAATCTTCATAGGAAGTTGAACATTCCTCGTCCTCTATTGATATATCATCATTGCATTCCTTTCTACGAGACGTTGAACACATACAATGATCATTTATCGATTCAGGATCGTAACCGGACACCAGACAAGCCTTAGGGCATTCTATATTTCTCCCGCAACAATCCATGGCCGATGTACCAATCAATTCATCTTCTCTTCTCTCGAATCTCAACCACGATGCCAGCACGATTTTCGAGTGCACGTCCACGGCGTGTTGTCTCGCCACACGGAGGCTCCGCCGAAAAAGTTTCGGATCCGATAGGCCGCGGAATACCGCGCATTGCTCTAAATATATCTCGGATTTCTTGAATTGAGGGCAATCATCAATTCTACGATATAAATCCGCAAGAGTTTCGACAAAATCAACGTACCTGAGGCAAGGATCAATCTGCGGTTCGATAAGATCGATGTCAGGGAGACCCTGTGGGAGTAGATTTTCAACAGGTACATTATTGATGGTTTGGTTAGGCAATGTTTGGCTCCCTCGATTTTGTTTTACTCGAGTAGAATTGACTCTGAGGTCTTGAAGGTGTTGGAGAAACTTTTCCCCGACGCTGCCGAAGCTGCCAGCGCCCCCGGCGGAGCCGTTTGTATTGAGAGCATAGACCTGGGTGCCTTTACACCCCTCTATAAACTTCAAACTACGCATTGTAGTAAATATATTATGCTGCATCTATGCGTTTTATGAATTTATAAAGCTCTTCCAAAAAATTTGAAGGATAAGGAGATGAAAGAAAATGCAAAAAAAGAGTTAATTTACAGCCTGCATAAACCACCGCAATAGATGAATGAAAAGGGGAGAAGAGAAGGGGAGGAGGAGTTGATGGTAGATGCAGGCATGAAAGAGAAGAAAAGAATTGTTTGATTTTTACGAGAAAGAGAAAAAGAAGGGGAAAATAATTCTGAGAAAAGAAAAATGCAAAATTTAGAAGATTGAATTTCCCGTGTTCACGTTGGCAACCCAACAAGGTGATTGAAAGATGAGGTGGAGCTGGCCGTTGAAACGGCCACGCTCTTTGACTCCCTCTGTCTCCTTCTCTCTCTCTCTCTTTTTTTTACGGTGAATATGAATTATTTTTGGTGTTTTAATTTGGTAAAAATATAAATAATTTTATTTTTCGTGTGTATTTTAATATTATTATTATTTAAAGATATTTTTACTTCGGAGACGTGCCATTTTCCGGTGGAAGAGGGGAGCCGACAAACGACTTCTTTTTTTTTTTTTTTTTGTCTCAACTGAATTTTATTTTAGCATTGAAATTGAATAATAATTACTTGCTGTTGTGGTAATATTATTATTTTTATAATAATATAGTGACTTACAACTGACCAATCACTTTATTTTATTGACAGGAAAAAAGATGTATGATTGGTTTAGAAGCCGCATTTCTCGCAACTATCGCGGTATGCAAAAGCAGAGAAATTTTTCCTACTGTTCCATTTTCACCCTCATTTTGAAGCGCGTGGGTGGTTTTGTTCCGCATTATTATAATTTTCCATTATTAATTTCAACACTTGTGTTTCCCCCGCCTGGGCCTGGCCACTGCATATTCTCTCCATTTGTGCATTTCCTATATTATTTTACGCGCCATCTCATTTTAACGCCCTTTTTTCATTTTAATAATAAATTTATATTTAATTTGCATTTAATATTAACAGTTCAGATTAACTTAAAAGAAAATCGGACGCTGAGTACTATATTGTACAAATTCAAAATAAATCATCAAATTAACATTACCAAATTAAATGATTAAGAAACTTTTCTTAATAATTAATTGAAAACGATTAATTAAATGATTAATTAAGGGAAATCGTTAAAAAAATTAAAAAAAATTCTCAAATATTCACTGAAACCTCGCAATAATATTATTCATAAAAAATAAAGGAAAAAATCATTAAGATATCCACAAAGAATAAAGACTTTTTTTCAATGTAAGAAAGATAAAATCATCAGATCATAAATAAAAAGAAAAAAATAATTAAAACAACCATAAATAAGAAAGAGAATATTATTAAATGATTCATAAATGAACAGTCTAAAAACTCTTTGTAATCTAAGACGAATACATGTTCTCCCTATATATGGAAAGCTAGTTCGTAGAGAATGTGCCATGTTAGCAGTCTATACTCCTCTGCAATCCAACTTCTTTTTTACATAAAACTAAAATCTAGCTTTAATATATATAAAGATTGGATTTTTTTTTTTAGATTTTAATTATTTTTATGAATTCGGAATTCCTTTTAAAGCTAAAAATTGTAGAATTCTATTTATAGATATGGAGATCAATTAAAATAGATATCAGAAATTTTGTTTGACATATCTAATATGAGTAAATACACCGTGCTTCTAAAGAATGGTGCGGAATTGAATAGGCCAAAGGCGAATTTTTTTCCCTAATACTTTTCAAAATTTACAACTTTGCTTTACTATTTTAAAAGGAAAATTTTTGCCTTCCATGTTTTGAAAACGGAAGATTTTTGTCACGATTATTAAATACAATTAAATTTGATCAAATTGTTATTAATTAACTGATTAAGTGTAAAAATATAACACGTGGCAAAAACTCATCAGACACATCATCATCCACCTAGCGGCGCATGAAAAGCACATGAAGATTAAAAAAAAAAATTATAATTTACAGCCATCTCTGGCGAGCACATTCGTTGGGACTTTGTTTCAAAGGTAACAACTCCGAAGAGAGTGAAGCAATTCGGCTAGATTAGGAATTGAGCATTTGAAAATCACATGAAGAGAATCAAAATTGAAGCTTTTGAGAATGGATCCATTAAAATAATGAAGAACTGCAAACAAACAATTTGTAGTATGTTAATCTATATTTGCTTTGGAGCAAGAATTTCTGAAGAAAGAATTAAGTATGCTAATAGTATCTGTTTTAAAAGAAGTTATGCTAATTACAGCTTCAAAATTTCTTGACTGTTTGCCTGTTCTTACTTCTCTGTTTTGGGAGAAAATGAAGGAAACTGATAATTTAAGGAAAAAACAGATGGATTGTTTGGTTCCATTTATAAGAAATCGAAGAGTTTTTGTTGAAAAGGGTGAGAATTTTAACTCGGAAATGGTGAGCCCAGTTAGTGCTGCTTATATAGACACATTATTTGAGTTAAAACCAGCAAATAATGGATTAGGGGAGCAAGAACTTGTTACTATTTGCTCTAAGGTGATCAATGCCGAAAATGATACTTCCGCCAGTACCATTGAATGGGCTTTTCTTGAATTGGTGATGAACCAATTGATTCAGTAAAAATTATACACTACATTAGTTTTTCCGTTGAAACCCACTTCGCCAAATCTTTATACTCTAACTCTTTTTCGCAAATATGAGTTCTGAATCCACACCATTATCCGCTGGCACTGGTGTTGGTGGAGTCCAAATCAAGCAGTCTCGGTGATTACCTGATTTTCTACAAAGTGTGAATCTTAAATATGTCAAATTGGGTTATCATTATTTGACGAGTTATTCATTCAAAGCTAACTGGCAATTTGGCCGAGTCCCCATTGGAATTTCAGCATAAGATTTCGAAAAGAACAGGGCTTGGTGAAGAAACTTATGTTCCTGAAGCTATGCATTATATTCCTCCCAGGCCATCAATGGCAACTGCAGGAGAAGAGGCAAAGCAGGTGATGAAAAAAAGCATATAAAAAACAGACATAGATGAAAGTAAAAGAAAAAAAAGAAAAAAAAAAGGGAGCCAACGTTTTCTGTTTTAAGGCTATTAGGGATTATTAGGGTTTTATATTTCTATCATAAAGTCCAACAAGCTTTTTCTACATGTCACATTTGTGGCACCCTACGTTACGTTCCTTTATACTTCCGTATATCGTATGGCACTACCAATGTTATCACATAGCTATTTAATTACGTTGCTTGGTTAACACTATAGGTTGATAATCCAAGTTAACATTTCAATTTTCCATATTTACTTTAATATCGCTAAGTTACTATTTATTTGGTATAAATTTCGACAGTACGAGAGCTTATAATTCATGCTATTCAAACCTACAAATGATCAAATTTACACTTCATAATAGCAACCTCTACCTCCAATACTCAAATTATATATATTGCACTTCTAATGTCAGCCCACAACACATTCACACAGTACACATGTTCCATCACATATAATTTATCAAATCCACTAAAGTTTAGCATTTGATTACATGCCATAATTTACATCTTAAATCCATAATACATATATCGATTACTATTATCCCAGACTACATGCATCTAAAATACATTAACCAAAAGGGCTTTCACAATGTACATGCCACATAATTGTGTTTGTTCGCCTTCATTTTACCTGTCCCTGCGCGTAGTCAAAACAAACCATGCGCTAAGCATTTTGTTACCTAATGGTGGATACATCTGCACAAAATTTCATCTGCTAAACTATTTTAAGAAAAATTACCATTATACTCTTAGTGTCATTTTTATTTAATTAGTTCTAAATTTATTCTTATATTTCTTTAAATTACCATTTAATTTTACTTATATTTAATTTTACATATTTCTCTACTTAGTGAAAAATTACCATTTGGTCCTTAAATTATTTTTCTTTATATTTTATCTTAATTAATTTCAAATTTGATCATTTTTGTTTCATTTGACTTGTATTTCATTGTATGTGATAAATTACCATTTTAGTCCTTATATTGACTTATAAGGTGATAAATTACATTTTAGTCTTTAAACTTTTTTTATTTATGATTTTACCCTTTTCACTTATTTAACTAATTGAACTCTTTTAATCACATTTTTAATGCCAAATTACCATTTTGCCCCTAGTTTTCTGCGTAATTATATTTTTGCCCTTTTTAATCTATTTAATTCCATTTTTCATCTTTTTCTTTATTTTATTACATCTTTAATATCTTTTGGGCATAATTTGCTATTTAGTCCTTAAATTTTCACCAAATTATGATTTTTCCCTTAATGTGACCAGTGAAAATTCTCGAACCAGATATGCGGGATGAGGACTCCAATGCTACTAATGGACTGGAGGGACCACCTGCCGTGATCCGGCTACTACACTATACTCATGTGTGCCGGCTAATCCAATATGTGTACTATCCATTAACCTCGTGATGCTACCATGGTATATGTGTTCCTATAGCTAGCCATTATATCCTAGGGTTCCAGATTGCCCACTGTACACTAAAGACAACTACATTTTATTACTTATATTATATTTTTATATGTTTTTCCTTATTAATTACATTATGTCATAAATACTCCATACTTATATGGTATCCAATTATGCTTAACCATTTTACATTCATCATAAATACATAAAATATCATATAAAAGTAATGCAAACATACTAATATTCTCACATATACCATTTGGCCTCAATAGGATTTCCTACATATCATTTAATTCTTTCTCCATTTACATGCCAAATATGTTTCTAATGTCATTTTAAATATTTATGTAACAATACAAATTCAATTCACCTTATAATACTTAAGTTACCTTTAAGTCCATTATTATGTTCAATTGTGCATTATCATGTAAACTTATTATTTTTCGTTCTAATCAATTCCATCATGTTCTCCATGTATCATATTATATATATATATATATATATCATACTAAATATGTTATAAATTATTAATTTAAATCACATTATCCTTTAATGCCCAATTCGGCCTACCCTAAATCTTTTAGTTTCAATTGGTTTTCTTCATCAATTCATACTCAAATCATCCTAGTTCATCATTTTATCATGTTAGTTTGAATTATTTATCATTTATACATAAGTTCATCTAGTTACATAATGTAAATTTTAGATAAATTTCAAAAAAAGTAAATGAAATTAAGTGTAAATTGTATTCACTAATCTTATTTTTTCTTAAGAATGACCTAATCTTCCTTTTCCTCTCCTTCTTTCTCGTTGCCTTTGTCTTTCCTTGAATTTCCTCTTTAGGCCAAATTTTGGAGGGAGAAATTAATGAGGTTCAGCCATAAATTTAAACAAACAAAAGCTACTAAACAACTCTAATAATCATTCTCTACAAGCCTATAACAAAATTCCTAACCAATTCTAACAAAAACTCAAATAGTTACCTACTTAGGTTAATCTTCTCTCTCTAACAATCCTCTAACTCCAAGCCTCCTTTTGCTTCAATTTAATTTTTAAGATGTAGAGGATGATTTCTGGAGTATATGGGTGAAATTAGAGGTTGAGATATGGTGGGAGGAAGAAGAAATGGAGAAAAATGATGGAAACGGCCAAACTAAGCTAGGTTCGGATTCTTCAAAGGAAAGAGGGGAAATTTACAGAATTTGGGGCATATTTAAAGATTATTCTAGGCCCCTCTAAGTTGTCTTTAAGTCCACCAAATCTAGGACCAAGATTCATCCATTTACTATTTGATCTAAAAGCTTATTTTTTTAAGCCACTTTTCACCATTTCATTGGTCCTTACGTATATTTTGGCTATGTTGTTGTATGTAAGTGATTATGTCTCATTTTTAATAACATTTATGCCCTTAGATATTTAAAATATGCCAATTAAGCCCATTAATTAATTTAATCCCTGTTTTTTACTTTCTTTTAGAAACTAATGTTATACTTGTCAGAATACTCTAAAATTTTTCTCCACTTGCACTAACATATACAGAAGAATATGTTTAAAATTGTATATCATTTTGACATCATTTCAGTATACTTCCAGCTCTACAGGTAAATTCAGCCAGTTCAAAATTCGAAATTTTGAAATTTGCAGAAAATTTATTTTTTTACTTCCAATAGTTTATTTATGCTATTTATAATAGGTATACATGATTTGAATAATGTTTGGAGGTGTTTAGCATATTTCTGAGTTCGGTCAAATTTTCGATCAATCCTTTTTACGGTACTGAGTAAAATCTTTTTTATCTGATTTAAGAGTCTATTTAAGCTCAATTTTATCTCAAATTTTACCATCGAACTCCATTTAATACCTATTTTCTTGTTCCAATACTAACTCAAACTGCTCGCTAGGTCACCCATCCTCGAATTTTTCTGGTCTGAGCATGTTTAATCCGTATACACTTCCAAATTTTTCTATACTGTACTGTTGTATCTACTCTGAGACCTATCCCAGGGTTACTATTTTTGCTCTAGAACATGTCATGTATGTCAAATGCAAATTTTGGAGTGTGATAACATTTTTACATTTCAGCAGTTAACTAATAGAAATTTGGTCAAATTTAACTATATTTGATGGTGGTAGCAAAAATTTTCTGTTTTTAAAAATTTCCTTTTTGAAATATTAGGGGGTAAAGTTACATATTTTGAAAAATATTAGGGGTAAAAATGTACCTTTGGCCGAATTGAATATATCAAAATTGATTTTTGCACTTTATCAAAATTGATTTTTGCACTTTCTCATGAATTGTCTGATTTTTATGTAATTTAATTTTACATGAAAAAATTTGATAGTGCTATAAGTCAGAAAGACACTTTTGATCACTTGAAAATACTAAAAATTGATATTTAAAGTTAAGTAGAAATTAATATCTGAAATCCGGTAGTGTACTTAAAAATTGTATGAGCAGTCTAATGATAATAATCTTTACTCAAGTGGGCAATAAATGAGGAGATAAAAAGTGTAGGGAGAAAAATAGTCTTACTCAATGGCCTATTTATAAACATGGGCTGTTTAGCTTACCATGGTATAAATTATTGTTAATTATAACATAAATATGACCTTGTTTAATGTCTCTTATCCCTTAGAAAGTGGAGCTAATCATTGTAGAATGGGAGGACAATTAGGCCTTTGATGAATAACGCCTTGAGGCCCAAATCTATTAAAGCAAGTGAATGCTAAAATGCCTTATATGAATAAGGCCCTACTTTTATGATACTCTTCTTGACATGTATTAAATTTAAAGGCTTTTACATATTTATAGACAAAAATAATAAGAAAATGCCTTTTTTTTTTCTCTTTCACATAAAGATGTTAAATTTTCTATTACTTTATGCAAATTTCCTATTCCATTTATACAACTTTTCATAATTTTCTAGCCATGAGTAGACTAGATCCAAATTTGATCTGTCCTGATTTGCCCTGAATCAAACTTAATTCAGTTCAGTCCAAAATAAGCCTATATCTTATTTATGTAGATTTGTGCAAAAAAAACTCAATTAGGCCTAGTCCAAATCCAATCTAATTCGAATTCGGCTCATTCCATTTAATATATTGTCATTGTATCAATGGTTAATTTCCATTAAATAAATTGATTCAATTTCGTTTTTTAGAACTATCATACGATCCAGTTGGGTCACTGCGCAACTATCTGGTCCACCATGCAAACCATTCATGTCACTATATAATCCATCTATACCAGTACCTAGTAAACCCATAGGTTGATTAAAACTCATTCAACACATACATTGATCCATTTATAATTCGTTTATTTATGACCTGATCCCGTCCAATCCCATCCATTTATCACCTATAATTTTTCAATCCTTCAGATCAATTTTCAAATGTGCAATTGGATCCAACAGATCGGTAGTGTCCAAATGTAATAGTATGGATGTGGACAAACCCCCAAACAATTTATGGGAAACTTGATGGAAGTAACATGAAAACTTGAAATGAACAAAATTATTCTCTTTTTAATTGATCAAAATATTATTCAACCTACCAATATATGCCTTACACAGCTCACTCTTTACCAACCACGGACCGTACCTTTTTAATTTTAGTCTCCATACACTATGTTATATATCATGTCCGTAGGAATGATCTTCGAAGCCATCTCGTTGTGGCTGCCGCTTCATTTTCATTTTCATTTTTAATCGATTATTATGTTCTATACAATACCATAAAAAATATTTTTTATGAATAAATACCACATATATAGTAAATTGGAAAGTATTTTTTCATTACTTTTTTTTAAAAAAATTTCTAGTGCAACAATATATATATTACTCACTTGGTTCATGAAGAATAGCAGTTAAATCTACCTTCTCTAATATGTTATGATCATAATTAAATTCGTTAATATAGTAGAAAACGGGCATCCATATTGACTGTCGCATTATTTCTGGGGGAAACTATACAAATACCACAAAAAAGAAAAAATATATCATTATTGCCCGTGCGCGTTTTCAAGTTACTATAAAAGCCAAATTTAAATTTTCTATTTCAAAACTGCTACTTCTCCAATATTTCTCTTTCAAATATACCCAAAATGAATTTTTTTTTCTAAAACAACAGTTAGAATTCAAATACGATTCTCTCTATAACAACAAAAAAATACAATTATCCTCATCGATCTTCTCGATTATTTCTCACATATTGTAATTCTAGATCACTTCGTTATCGTGATACCTTGATCTCCTTTGTTTCGTGACATGTTCATCTCCCTGCAATCAACGTAAGTTAAATCTTTTTTATCTTTTTTTTGTGCAATGAATTTCTTTGATATCTTTAATAATTATAACTGCTTTAGTATACAAATCGTCATGTCCATGTGATCAAAACATTTAAACTAATTTATCTTTAATTTGTCAGATTGAGAAAACATAATAAGTGATAAACTAAAAATAAACTGTGTTATTTATTTTTAAGATTGGAACCACTGATATTCATTTGCATGAAACTCCAACAAGTTCAATAGGTGTATGATCTTTAATATTTAAAAAGCACTGTATGATATTTTGTAAAAAAAATACATTATATGACCTTTTATAAAAAAATATACGTTGTATGATTTTTTAAAAAATAAAAAATATATAGTGTATCATCTTTTCTAAATAAAAAAAATATTGTGTATGATCTTTTTGAAATAAAAACATACATTATCTTATCTTTTGAAGGTAAAAAATGTAGTCTATGACTTTTATAAAAAAATATACAGTATATCATGTTTCCAAAAAAAATACTGTATGATCTTTTCTAAATAAAAAATGTATAAAAATTTAATTAAAAAAGGAGTGTATGATCTTTAGAAAAAAAAATACATTTTATGTTCTTTTGAAAAAAAATTCTGATTTATTTTACATTCATATAGAAAATCTTAAGGTACTGACAATATCGATATGATACCAACATTAATTCAACATGGAGGGCACTGGAATCTGAATCAATAATATGAGAATTTTAAAGTGAAAGGCATTTTACTTCCATTGAGTTGCAAATATGAAGAATTAGCTGGAATTATATTAGAACTATTGAATATAAAAGTAAAAGACGAAATGCTTGATATAAGGTAGGGATGAGAAAAAAAAATCGAAACTATGGTTAACCGTAAAATCGATCCAAAATCAAATCGATTTTTATGGTTAACTAATCTGATGGACTCGGTTACGGCTTTTAATTTTTATATTTTTGGTTAATAATTACGGTTTAGATTTTTAGTTACCGATTAACCGTTATTCAATGGTTAATCGGTTCATATATATATATATATATATATATATATATATATATATATATATATATATATATATATATATAATTTTTATATCTTCAATTTTTTCTATTTCTCTCTAAAATTTATATAAAATAATATTTTAAAATATATTTAAATTATATTTTTATTTTTATACCTTAATTTATATTATGTCATTCTCTTTAATTATATAGTAATATTTATATATAGTATACGATTAACTTTTATATATATTATTTTTTATATTAAACTAAATTTATATTATGTCATTCTCTTTAGTTATATAGTAATATTTATATATAATATCCAATTAATTTTTATATATATTATTTTTTATCATATATTGGTATTCATATTTTACTTAATAACATGTAATTACATTTTCTTATATTTTAGAGTTTATGTTATAACATTTAATATTATTCAAATTTTTATTTAACTTAATATCAAACATATTCTAATTTTCAACAAATATCAAATATATTTTATAATATCAGCTATTAATCTATATAACATGAATTTTGACTAGTAAATTATGTTTATTTCGTAATTTTTATATTAAATTACTTTACACATTTGAAATTGAATTATACTTTATCTAATTTTTTTTAATAATTTTATGTTATATATTTTAATGGTTAACCGAAAAATATTGGTTAACCAAACCAAAAAACTGAAATCGATGGACTGATTAACCAAATGCAACAGACTTATTAATGATTAGTAATTTTAAAAAATCGATATTAATGGACTGATTAATTTTTTTGCTAATGGATCGGTTAACCGGTCCATGCTCATCACTAATATAAGGTACAAGCTAAAAGTAGGATATCCACCACTAACAGTTGCTGATGACATGTCCCTACTATTTTACGTTGAATTGAAGAAAAAAGAACTAGATTTCACAACTTATCCACTGTGTATCACAGTTCTACAAAATACTATCCTATGTAAGTATGGTTGTCTGATCTTTTGAAAATAAACAAATACAGTATATTACCTTTTATAAAAAAAAATATAAAGTATATGATCTTTTGTAGAAAAAAATACACTGTATGATGTTTCAAAATAAAAATATATATCGTATGATCTTTTCTAAATAAAAAATACAGTATATGATCTTTTATAAAAAAAAATATACAGTGTATGATCTTTCAAAAGTAAAAAAAATATAGTGAATGATATTTTATAAATAAAAAAATATAGTGTATAATCTTTTAGAAATAAAAATATATAGTGTGTGATCTTTTGAAAGTACAAAGATACAATATATGATATTTTACAAAAAAAATATATATAGTGTATAATATTTTCAAAATAAAAAAATACATTATATGATCTTTTAAAATAAAAAAAAAATATAGTGTGTGATCTTTTATAAAAAAAATATATGGTGTATGACCTTTTAAAAATAAAAAAATACATTATATGATCTTTCGTAAATAAAAAATACAGTGTATTATCTTTTGAAAATAAATAAATACATTGTATGATCTTTTCAAAATAAATAAATACATTGTATGATCTTTTTAAAATAAAAAATACACTGTATGATCTTTTTAAAATGAAAAAATACACTGTATGATTTTTTTCAAAGATAAAAAATGCACTATATGATCTTTTGAAATAAGAAAAAATACATTGTATGATCTTTTCAAATAAAATCATTTATTCAATATCTAAATATAATTATTATCCTTTTTAATTAAATTTTTATACATTTTTTCATTAGGTGATTCCTCAAACACATTGCCAAATGAAGTTGCAATAATTGAAAATGAACAAGCTGAATCCAGTAAGTTGATTGATGATAGTTTACATTTTAATTATACTAGCATAAGCTTGATGGAATATATGAGCAACCTGACCAAAAATACAGTTCAAGAATTGATTTACAATGACGAAAATATTTAAGGACAACCGAAGACCCCTATTATGGAATCATAGGTAATGATATGCAATATGAAATTCAAGTGTGACAGATTTACAAAGATAAAGACACTCTAAGGAAATCGATCAGTTTTTTTTGCAATAAAACATGATTTCCAATTTAAGGTTTAGAAGTCATGTTCTATGCAATAATTTATTCGCTGCATAGATGATAATTGCTGCTGGAAGTTGAAAGCATCAAAGAAAGGGGACACACAAATGTTCAAAATCAGAAAATTGATATCCGATCGCACCTGCAATGTCAACGTTAGACTAAGTAACAAGAGGCAGGCTACATCAACCTTGATTGGTGATATTGTTAAAAATAAATATATGAATGTGAAGACTATCTACACTCCAGCAAACATCATGCGTGATATGAAAAATGATTATGGAATCGATATGAGTTACTTCAAAGCTTGGAGGTCAGAGGAAAAGGCTTTGGAAAACATAAGAGGTAAACCATCTGACTCCTACTCACTTTTGCTTAAATATTTATACATGCTAAAAACACAAAATAGTGGATCTATTGTGGATTTGTTAACACGAGAAGACAAGTCTTTCCAATATGTCTTTATAGCGCTAAGAGCCTTTATTAAAGGCTAGAAACATTGTAGGCCTTATGTAGTTGTTGATGGTACATTTTTGCAATCAATATATGGAGGAACAATGATCACAGCATCTACACAAAATGCAGCTGGTAAAATATTTTCGCTAGCATATGCTGTAGTTGATTTAGAAAATGATGAATCTTGGGAATGGTTTTTTGCAAAATTCATATAGAGATATGGATTAAAATCCAAAATGTGCATCATATCAGATAGACATGACAATATAAATAATACTGTGAAAAAGGTATAACTGAAAGTTAGTCATTGCATTTGCGTTTACCATCTATTGAACAATGTTAAAGGAAAATTCAAAAAAAATGCAAAAAAAAAAATCAAGGAACTGTTATTTGCATCAGCTACATCATATACAGATATTGATTTTGAACATAACATGAAAGAACTGGACAAAGTTGATGCACGTATTAAGTTATACCTACAAGATATTGGGTATGAAAAATGGTTAAGATTATACTGTATGAGCAACCGATTTTTAACCATGACATCAAACATTGCTGAGTCTATGAATTCAGCAACGAATTAGCAAGAGATTTACCAATTGTGCCACTGCTTGAGTATGTACGTGCATTAATCCAAGAATGGAGTTGCATTAATAGGGACCTGGCGTCAGCAACTTTTACAACCCTACTCAAAGACCACGAAGACAATCTGTATAGAAATTACATTTCTTCCCAAAAAATGAAGGTATGTCCTAAGCTTAAATGTATATATGAACCTACCAAAAATACAGTATATTTTCTTTTGGAAAATGATGTATTTTCTTTTTATAAAAAATAATACATTGTATATTTTTTCACAAAAGAACATACAGTATATTTTTTTAACTAAAGATCATTTAGTATATATTTTTTGTTTTGAGAAAGATCATACACTATTTTTTTTAATTTTAGAAAGATCATACACCGTATTTATTTATTTTTGAA
Organism: Excoecaria agallocha; assembly: GCA_037975025.1. Lineage (NCBI taxonomy): Eukaryota > Viridiplantae > Streptophyta > Magnoliopsida > Malpighiales > Euphorbiaceae > Excoecaria > Excoecaria agallocha. The sequence continues at coordinate 58,506,852 of CM075806.1, read as the reverse complement.
AATATCATACATTGTATATTTTTTTTTACAAAAGATCATACACTGTATATTATTTTTCAAAAGACCATACAATGTTTTTTTTTGTTGAATAGATGATACGCTTTATTTTGTTTTCTTAAATAACATTTTGTATTGCATGTAAATACAGGTTAAGCCATCAAGTGATGTTCAATTTACTGTTTATCATTACCGAAATACATATGTTGTGAATATTGAAGAAATAACTTGCACATGCAACAAATTCCAACTAGATGAAATTCCTTGTCCTCATGCATTAGCGGTAATAAGAGACAAGAACTTAAATCCTTATGGGTACTGCTCAACATACTACACCAAAGATACATTGTTAGCAACATATGAAGAAATTGTTAATCCAATACTAGATGAATCTACATGGAAGATACCTACAAGTGTTCAAACATAAGTTGTATTGCCTCTTAATGGAAGAGTGAGATCTGACAGACCAAAAAAAAGAAGAATCAAAGCAATTTGGGAAACTAAAAACTCTGTAAAATGTGGACGATGTGGAAAATATGGCCACAACAGAAAAACTTGTAGAGATATTCCTAGGAAATAAAAAAAATATTCAGAATTTTCTTTTCAGGAAACTTCATTAAGTTCTGTACTTTTTGCATTACAAGTATACAAAGATATAATGTATTTCATTTTTGCATAAAACATACAGTGCATAAACTTTTGACATAAGAAAAATACAGTGTATCATTTTTTCAACAACAAAAAATACATTGACTAATAATTTGAGAATAAAAAATAAAGTGTATGATCTTTTGAAATGAAAATATACAGTGTATAATCATTTACAAAAAAAATATATATAGTGTATAATGTTTTAAAAATAAAAAATATAGTTATGATCTTTTTAAAAGAAAAAAAATATATTGTATGATATTTTATGAAAAAAAAATATAGTATATGATCTTTTTTTTAAAAATATACAGTGTATAATTCTTTATAAAAAAATATATAGTGTATCATCTTTTAAAAAAAATTGTGTATAATCTTTTCAAAATAAAGAATATACAATGTATAATCTTTTGTAAAAAATAAAAGTATACAATGTATGATCTTTTGAAAATAAAAAAAATACAATGTATGATCTTTTATAAAAAAAATATACAATATATGATTTTTTCAAAAATAAAAAACATAGTGTATGATCTTTTCAAAAATAAAAAAATATAGTTTATGATCTTTTGAACATACAGTGTATAATTTTCTCAACAATAAAAATTACATTGTATGATCTTTTAAAAATAAAAAAATACAGTATATGATCTTATCAACATAAAAAATATATTGTATGATCTTTTGTAAAAAAATATACAATGTATAATCTTTTATAAATAAAATATACAGTGTATAATATTTTGAAAATAAAAAAAATATAGTTATGATCTTTTCAAAAGAAAAAAATATATTGTATGATCTTTTGTAAAAAAAAAATATACAGTATATGATCTTTTTTTAAATATATATACAGTGTATGATGTTTTGAAAATAAAAAATATAATGTATGATCTTTTGTAAAAAAAATATACAGTGTATAATATTTTGTAAAAAAAATATACAGTATATGATCTTTTCAAAAATAAAAAATACAGTTCATAATATTTTAAAAATAAAAACTATACAGTGTATGATCTATTCGAAAATAAAAAAAAATATAGTTTATGATCTTTTGAACATACAATGTATAATTTTCTCAACAATAAAAATTACATTGTATGATCTTTCGAAAATAAAAAAAAAATATAATGTATGATCTTATCAACACAAAAAAAATATATTGTATGGTATTTTGTAAAAAAAATATACAACGTATTATCTTTTGTAAACAAAATATATGATGTATGATTTTTTGAAAATAAAAAAATATAGTTATGATATTTTCAAAAGAAAAAAATATACTATATGATCTTTTGTGAAAAAAATATATAGTGTATGATCTTTTTTTTAAAAAAATATACAGTATATGATCTTTTGAAAATAAAAACATATAATGTATGATCTTTTGTAAAAAAAATATACAGTGTATGATATTTTGTAAAAAAAATATACAGTATATGATATTTTGTAAAAAAATATATAATGTATAATCTTTTGAAAATAAAAAAATACAGTGTATTATCTTATCAACACAAAAAAAATATATTGTATGATCTTTTGTAAAAAGATATACAACGTATAATTATTTTTAAAAAAATACAGTATACGATCTTTTCAAAATTAAAAAAAAAAATATAGTGTATGATTTTACGAAATAAAAAAATACACTATATGATCTTTTGTAAAAAAGATATACATTGTATAATCTTTTCCAAAATAACAAAATATAGTGTATAATCTTTTGAAAATAAAAAATACAGTGTATAATCTTTTTGAAAACAAAAAATACAGTGTATGATTTTTTTTTAAAAAATATACAGTTATTGTGTAACTACTATATCAGACTACATATCTGCAACAAATGGAGTTGGGATTGATCAAATTTCTCCGCTTCCTACTGCCCATGACAACATTAATAATGTTAATAACACGATTCATTTTTCTGCAATTACTCTTTATCATCACTATATGATCAAAAAAATATACACTGTTTGTCATCACTATACGATCATACAATATATATATATATACACAACAAAATTAATTACAAAAAAATTGTATACACAACATTTTGAAATAAAAAATTAAACTAGTTTTATAGCATCCACTACAACTTTCTTATTCAATCTTCTTCTTTTCACTTTTTTTCATTTCCTTATGTATCACTTTAAATGGTTCCTTGTTGCTTACCTATACCATACATGTACAATAAAAAACCTAATATATCCCTATAATTTTCTACATTAAATTTTTTTTGAATCATTTTCCCTTCGATGAAGTACTCACAAAATGCTGCTACAAAAACTCCACAATCATTGAAAAAAACAATATAATTAAAACATGAAAAAAATGATGTAAAATGTAAAAACACTATAATTAATAAAATATTAACACATTATTTGCAAAAAAATAATAAACATATCTACTTGTTTGAGTAGGAAGGTTCTCAATATACACAACCTTAATTGGATGAATTCCTTTTATATGATCATTAGTTTATGTATCTCTTAGTCCATTATAAAATTCTAAACAATCAAAAAAATATGGTAGTATAACAGTATACGCATTTACTGTCCAGTTAGTTTTTGACTTTCTTCGTGCTGGTCCCAATGAATGATACACAAAAAATTTTCTCTCCTTTACTAAAAACCTTCCCAAAATCCAATGACACCTATCTACAATTATGGGAAAAAAACATAGTCCACTTTCAGCCATGTTGCATTATACAACATGTAACTAGTGGTCCCAATAATATAGTCAGCCAGCAGATGTCTAGCATTTACAAACAAAATATCTTTGTTCTTATCATTGTAATCCTTGTATTTCTATTGTATTGTTTGGTCGAACAAGCTGTCAATTGTCGTAAATGTACACTAAACATTGTGACTAGCTTTTTCCCTCTTACACATATAGTAAAAAAACACATCTAAGTGCTGGAAAAAAATAAACAAAAAAATATAATTAAAATATAAAATTAAAAAACAAATACAATATATATATAGACATATACATACCTCATTACTAAGCTCTCTTCCAGAGTATGCTAAATCATACCACTATCTCCTATCTTCAATAATTGCAACACCAAAATGGAACTTCTTGTCCAAAGTTGAATGTTTTTTTTTGTATAAATTTGGTCTTTGTCCCTAACAATAAACAAACAAGAATATATTATAACTGCATGAAAAAAAACAAAAACTTTAAATAAAAGTAAGAAAATTCTTAGTTAATTACTTGGTACTCTTCTTAAGCAATCCCTCATCAATCCAAAAAACTTTAAATAAAAGTAAGAAAATTCTTAGTCAATTACTTGGTACTCTTCTTAAGCAATCCATCATTAACCCAATGGAGATATTTCATTAACTTTGTATATTTAATATTGTCTTCAACACTAATGTTAAATGGATTATCAATAACTTTGTTTTTCGTAATAGTCTCCGACTCAAACTTGTTTATGAAAGGAGATTTCATAACAGTTGACGGTTTGATGGTCCTCTTTTCATCAACAAGACTAAAATAATCAATAGGATATGCTACGACAACAACTTTTCCACTTTTATCATCCAAATTCTGTAACAAATAAAAAAATTGATTAATTTATTATATATTTACAATAAACACACACACACAAATATAGATGTATTTTTTGATTAATTTTACTAACTTTTACTTCTTCTCTATTGTTAACTATCATCATTTAAACTTGAATAATATTGTCAATAAACTGATCACTCAAATCCCTTAAAAATGAACTAGATGTTTGCTTCCCTTCCAAATCATCCTGAAAAAAAATTAAAAAAAATTACAATTGAACATACTATATATGAGATAATTACATTGTATCTCGTCTATATATAACGACTTTTTTTTATTTAATGTAGTAATTTTAACCATTTCATGACTTCTGTATTTGAGATAAATACAGTGTATATTATTCTCAGAAAATATCATACACTATATATTCTTTCAAGAAAATAAAATATAGAAAAAACTTAATTTTTTTTCAACATCTTCCTCAACAGGTACAACATTCTCTTTGTCAGAAATATAATCTCCATGTTTTTCATCTTCTTCATGCTTTTGGAGTCCTTCAGACGAGTTACCGATAGGATTTGATACTAGTACAATTTGTTTGTTTGTCTCATCTAAATCTTGTAACAAAAAAATACAGTGTATGATTTTTTTAAAATAAAAATAAAATATATTGTGTCCTTTTTTTGTAAAAAAATATACACTGTATTATCTTTTGTAAGAAAATATACAGTGTATGGTGTTTTGTAAAAAAGTTGTATGATCTTTTGTAAACAAAAAACTACGTTGTATGATCTTTTCAACATTAAAAGATACAGTACTGTATGATCTTTTCTAAAAAAATATACAATGTATGATTTTTTGTATACAAAAAATATAATGTATGATCTATTCAAAGTAAAAAATACTGTGTATGATCTTTCTAAACATAAAATAATACATTATATGATCATTTGAAAACAAAAAAATACAACGTATGATCTTTTTGTAAAAAAAATATACAGTGTATAATCATTTATTGTATTTTTTATTTTTGAAAAGATTATACATGTATATTTTTTTACAAAAGAAAATATACTGTATATAAAACATAAAAAAACTTACTTTTTTTCAATATTTCCTCAACATGTACAACATTCTCTTTGTCAGAAATATAAGCTCCATATTTTTCACCTTCTTCATGCTTTTGGACTACTTCAAGCGAGTTATCGATAGGATCTGATACTAGTACAATTTCTTTGTTTGTCTCATCTAAATTCTGTAACAAAAAATATTGTATATTAATTAATATGCACATACAATAATATATATATATATATATATACATATATATATATATATTTAATTTTACTAACATTTATTTCTTTTTGCTCACTAAGTTCCATCATTACAGCTTGAACAATACAATCAAATGTCTCCTTACCCATATTGTTAATGAATGAACTAGACATTTGTCTCTTTATGAATGAATCATGTTATAAAATAATGAAATTTAATTACATTCGATTACAAAATTTTATTTTATTAAATTGTATGATCTTTACTAAAAAAATATACAATGCATGATCTATTTAAAATAAAAAATACAGTGTATGATCTTTTTTACAAAAATAATATACAATGTATGATCTTTAAAATAAAAAAAAAGTTGTATGATCTTTTGTAAATAAAAAACTACATTGTATGATCTTTTCAACATTAAAATATACACTATATGATATTTTCTAAAAAAATATACAATATATGTTCTTTTGTATACAAAAAGAATATAATGTATGATCTTTTTAAAGTAAAAAATATTGTGTATGACCTTTCTAAAAATAAAATAATACATTATATGATCTTTTGAAAATAAGACAATACAACGTATGATCTTTTTTGTAAAAAAATATACAGTCTATAATCTTTTCAAAAATTAAAAAAATACTGTATGATCTTTTCAAAATAAAAAAATACAGTGTATGATTTATTGAAAATAAAAATAAATTACATTGTATCATTTTTTGAAAAAAATATACAGTGTATTATCTTTTGCAAAACAATAAAAAAAACATGTAAGCAGTGTATGATATTTTCCAAATTAAAAAACACACTGTATAATCTTTTCAAAATAAAAAAATTATACTGTGTGATATTTTTGTAAAAGAATATACACTTCAATAAATGTACTATAATCTGTTTTCTCAAAACAAACATTGTATTTTATTTTATATAGTGTTTATTTGCTTTTTATAAAACTAAATAAATACTGAAATTATATTCATAAAACATGAAAAACTGTAAAACTTACTTCATTATATGTTCTATTATTTTCAATGTCTTTCCTAACAGGTATATCCTTCTTTATATCCATATCCGCATCCTCCTCAGCATTGATATCATGAAAAGAATATACATAATTTTCATTTTGCTCATTTTTTTGGCTAACCTTCAAAAATAGAACTAGCAAAACCCTGATGAAAATTGATAATTTATCACTTACACATAATTTAATAATCAATACTGTAAAATCCATATATAATGTATGCAATACAAAAATATTACCTGAGTGCTAGCACCACAATATATTTTCTGACACATTACAGAAACAACTTCATAAATCTTGGCCAGTTTTGTATTCATTTCTGGATACAACACATTTTTAAAATAATGTATATCTTCTTTCATGATCCTAATATCTTTTCCAATTTCAAACTGCTTAGAACATATTGATTCAATCTTTTCCTTTATGTCATAAAGAGGTGCATCCTTTTCAACATAACAACTTTTCTACTGAGACATACAGACAAATGATGATGGATCACTAGCAGTATATTGTACAAATTCAGGACAATGCTTTGCACTACCACCCGATGAAGGTGTTCGGATACTACTTAAACCCCCTTCACCCTTCGAATCACCATTCTCGTCCTCATCAATATTATTAATAACAAATACTTCATTCTTATATTCAACCAAATTTCTCAAGTCATACAACTTAATCTCTTCATTTGTTGGTCGAATATTTTCCACCCTCAACTAAAGAAAAAAAAATTAATTCACCTCTGAACATAAAAATAAATAATATATTTTCTTTTTTTTAATCTAATGAACAAACATTTCGTACAATATTAAAAAATACAAACTCTTTGAAAAAAATAATTACCTCCTCATTAGAAAGGTGACTCTCAACAAACTTCTAATGAGAAAAGCGGTTAATCTTCCACCTCAATAAGCGAGGAAAACTATTGTTAATTGATACCCCAAAACATGGATCAATCGTATCACAACACTTATAAAACCACAACAAAAAGACCAATGGGTATCCTTTTAGCCTGTACATCTTTGAGCAATGCCTTTTTTCAAACTGTCTCTTAAGGCTTTTTAATGTCATATCAAAAACTTCTTTCCCCCATGGATAATCGTTGTACCTACCACTATCAACAACAACAATTTCCTCTTTACTTACAATTTTAGCCCCTATGTCTGATAACAAATACGCATGAACCAAAAACAATATAGCCATTTTTACTTTATCCTCATCTTATTCAAACTTTGCCTTAAAAAAAAGCTCGCTTATCAAATCTTTTGAAATTTTCCTATTTCCTGGAAAATACTTATCAATATAATCAGCACCGTCACTTGATAAGCTTGACCAATCAAAATCTCCATTGCACTTTAATCCAGTAACCATAGCAAACTGAACTATATCAAATGTCAAAATATTACTATTTATATTTACAAATAATTCTTCATCATTAACTGTGCATATCTCCCTCAATAGTAGCGAATGTACCACTTGCCCTTGAATCATAATCCTTGGCACCTCCAAAAAATATCCAAAATATGAATTTCTAAAAATTTTATTCTACCCCTCATCTAATGCTTCAACAATCAATCCAAGTACATCATTCACCAAAGCAAAATTAATATTACCTTTACAATAGTCATTTGGATCAACAAATGAATCACTAGGCTTCCTTGGATCTGTTGGCTTCTCTATTTTTCTTAATATTTTTGAAGCACCTATTGTCTTATGAGATCTAAAAGACTTTCGAGTTCGACGATATGATAAAAATGACATATTTATTTGAAAAAAATCATACATATATAACATGAAAACACACACACAAAAACACATAAAAATGCAAATGAACTTTAAAACACATAAGAATATAAAGCATATTAAACTCATATACAGAGTACACAAAAACCTAAAAACCATTACATTAAAAAAAAAGTCTTCATATGTAAAAGAACATACACTGTATTTTTTTATGAATTCTGAAAAGATCATACACTGTAAATATTTTTTACAAAGATCATACACTGTATATTTTTTTTTCAAAGATCATACGCTGTATTTTTTTTATTTTCAAAAGGATCACAACTATCATTTTTTATTTTTAAAAATATCATACACTGTATATTTTTTTTACAAAACATCATACAGTGTATTGATTTTATTTTGAAAACATCATATACTGTATTTTCTTTATTTTCAACATATGATCTTTTTAAAAAAAAGTTGTATGATCTTTTGTAAATAAAAAACTACATTGTATGATCTTTTCAACATTAAAAGATTGACTGTATGATCTTTTCTAAAAAATATACAATGTAAGATCTTTTGTATACAAAAAGAATATAGTGTATGATTTTTTCAAAGTAAAAAATACTATGTATACAAAAAGAATATAGTGTATGATCTTTTCAAAGTAAAAAATAGTTTATTGTCTTTTGCAAAACAAGAAAGAAAATATGTAAACAGTGTATGATCTTTTCCAAATTAAAAAATACATTGTATAATCATACATATATAACATGAAAACACACACACAAAAACACATAAAATACAAATGAACATTAAAACACATAACAATATAAAGTATATTAAACTCATATGCAAATTACACAAAAAGCTAAAAACCATTACATTAAAAAAAAGTCTTCATATGTAAAAGAACATACACTTTGTTTTCTTTTATGAATTCTAAAAAGATCATGCACTGTAAATATTTTTTATAAAGATCATACACTGTATATCTTTTTTTCCAAAGATCATGCATTGCATTTTTTTTTATTTTCAAACGGATCACAACTGTCATTTTTTATCTTTAAAAATATCATAAACTATATTTTTTTACAAAAGATTATACACTGTATATTTTTTTTACAAAATATCATACAGTGTATTATTTTTGTTTTGAACACATCATATACCATATTTTCTTTATCTTCAACATATCATGCACTGTAAAATTTTATTTTTAAAAATATCATACACTGTTTATAAAAATATCATACACTATATATTTTTTTAATAAAAAGATCATACAATATATATTTTTTTTACAAAAAGATGATATACTGTATATTTTTCTATATAAAATTATACATTGTATTTTTTTAAAAAAGATCATATGCTTTTTTTTTCAACATATCATACACTGTATTTTTTTTTCATTAAAATAACAACTAATGTGTACACATTACAAAACAAAAGAAAAAATATAGAGCAAATTACGCGAAATACATCTCACTCCGGATAACAAAAAAAGACCTATCGGATAACAGAAAAAAGCTATCGAGTAGTCACACAATATTGAAAACAACAACGCGAAAAAACAAAAATAAACAAAAATCAACACAACAACCATCATTAACAATAAATCAATACAATCTACAAAAAAAAAGTCAAAAGAAAATGAAGAAACAATAATCAACATAAAAATAAATAAATATCGATTTACTTACCAGCGATTAAACATAGCTTGAGAAACTTCTAGAAACAAATACACGACGAACGACGATTCTCTCACAGATTGCTGCTATCAACCTACAGATAACTTAAAGTAAGTAATAATAAGAAATTTCTGAATATACTAACAAAACCCTCATGAGGATATAAACCGTCGTCAGAGCTTGCAATAAGAAACCGTCTTTAAATGTTAACAGGGAAAATAAGTCGCTGATATAAAAATTAGGGGGTATTTTTGATATACTCAATATTTTTAAACTAAAAAAAGGCATGTTTGGAAGATAAATATGTAAATATGAAAAACGCAAAAAAAATTCTATGGCATTCTTGAAAACAAACTTAAAAGGGGAGGTATTTCGCGTAATTTCCTCTTATTTCTGGTGTATATAGTTCTCAAGTTTATGCAAGCCCAAAATCCTGAAGCCCAAGTAGAAATGGTGGACAACTACCTACAAGCCCAAATTCTGTGATGATGCATCTACTAAGAGTGCAGCCCAAAGCAGTGAATCCCTTAAAATCAACTAGGTCAGATACCACAAGGCAAAGCCCAACCATAGTCCAAAATTTTAGTTTCCATATCAATAGGAGAACAGGAAAATAAATAAATAAATAAACCAAGTTCCATTTGAGTTTTTTTTTTAAAAAAAAACAGCATCTCTTTTTTCAAAAGAACAATCTCAGAAAGAAAATTTAAGTGTGACTGACTATGCTAAGGAATGCCATGTTTAGAATTAGGACATGAAAAATGTTGGTTATGATGTGACAACAATTGTTTCGTGGTGAAAATATGAGCAAGCAATCAAGTTAGAGTTAAATATTGTGAACACCCGTGAACTAATGTTCATATATGATATAAAAATAATGATAGCATTTTGTCAATACAAATTAATTCAAAAAAAATATATAAAATTTGCCTAGGTCCTCCCATTGAAAGATATCTATGCATACTAATTATCATTTCATTTCCAATACCCGATACGAAAGAGATTCTATCCTTTTCTCAGCCTAGCCCCTCAAGGGAGTTCCTTCAATTAAGAAAGTAATGTCGATTTAGTCTATAAAATTTATCTAGATCCGATCTAAGCAAGATTTTCCCATTCTCAATACGAACAACTGCAAAATGTTTATATTTCTACTATTGTCCTGTAAGCAATACTCTCTCTAGATGGTGATGATGCTCATAAATTTGTTTATTAAAATAAGCCTTTTTTTTTAATATATAATTGATTAAAACTGATATCTATGATCTGCCGTGCAAAGAATAGTTAAAACTATAAATTGAAAATTCAATAGTAAAATAAAGTAATATAACAAACAAGTCTATATCAGAGCATTTGATAGACACTACTAGATTTTATTTTAACTTAGCTGAGTTGAAAATTATTAATTGTCAAATGAACCAAAAAATAAAAAATAAAACTAATATTCTGATATATAAATATGACGAGAGATGGCCAAGTCTGTCCTACTAAAATTGTACAGCTAGATGTAGATCCGACCATGATCAAGTTGAGATTACACATATAGTTTCTGTAAATTGCAGCCACTATTTAGGGTCAAACAATGGCAAACAACTTTCCACTGCTAAAATATACTTCCTATAGATTAAACTGGAGTTTTCCACTGACTTATCTAGGTGTAAAACTTTGACAGTTTCTGATTAGAATTTTATTTTTCCTAGCTAAATATTTCATAAAGTTTTGACTTGATCTTAAAGCTTAGTAAATTCAATTAATTTTGGAAAACTATACAATTTTTATTTTAATTGTCAAGCTCTTTTACGCATGCTTCAGACAAAATAATGGACCGATCGAGCTGGGCTAAATTAGAATCTGTATTAGTAATAATACTTCTTGCAATGGAACCGTGGAGTAGAAAACATTTTATGTTGATGATCATGATACAGCGTTACGCAAGTATGACGTCAAGGTGGAATAGTATGTGAAGAAAATAAAAATAATAATTAAGAAAAAAAGAATATAATAATGGGCATGATAATGAAATATTGTAATTGTAGATTAAATTTGGTACAAAAAGAGGGAATAAGGGATATATGATAATAGGAAGAGGCTACGTGAGATGTAACATTACGATGGACCCATAAAATTTATGAAAAGAACAATTTATACCTTTGACGTGAATTCAGTATTTTATGTTTTATGATTTTCTTCTTCCGAACCATGCATACGTATTGATGTGAAGGCTGATAATATTATATAGTTTTTGGGAAGAAATTGGGTTTGACCATCAATCTACTTACATACACAGAGACAGAATTAAATATAAATCTAATTTGAATTAAGTGTATATAGTTCATTTTGGACTATTCTTAAAGAAATCATATTATTATCTACTCTAAAATGAATTAAATATAACATTTCCGAATTCATCAACTATGACCATTGCAAATCTATTGTAAATTTGCTCTTTCTATATTCAAAGTGTGCATGGTTCTTTGGAAGGAAAAAAAATATTAAGAAAATTATATGAACCGATACTAAAAATTGCATGGTTAAATCAAAATTACTTTTTGTAATATTGAAGATAAAAAAAATAAATAAAAATTACAATTTTTTTTTACAACAATACCGTTATGAGCATTGATCTAATTAATCCATTTTTTATAACACAGTTTATTTGACATGTAAACTGAATTACCCATTACATCCATTTATAGCAATTTTATATTATTTTTTTATTTTTTACTTACATGAAAATAATTAGTTTTTAAGTTATATATGTATTTTTTTTTAAATTTGAAATGAAAAAAAAATTAAAAAGTTAAAAAAACAAAGCCACATGACTTGGCTAGTTTTGACCTATATATCCAATGGCTAGTAATTTAGCAATAACACATTAATATATCAAGCTTGTATATATATATATATATATATATATATATATATATAGATGGACAGTTTTTGGGTGTATTTCTGTGCGGATCTAAGAAATGCTTAGACTCCTCTTAAATTTTGTGGTTCCTCATAGATTACATAAAAGGTCATTAGAATTTTTTTTTTTTTTAATTTCGTAATTTGATTTCTCCAAAATTTTGGTTCCATATATGTAGGGGTGAGGAAAAAAAAATCAAAATTTTGGTTAATCGAAAAATCGATTTGAAACCCAATCAATTTTTAAATTAACCGAATCAAAAATTTGGATTTACGTTTTTTATTTTTAAAAATCTGTGGTTAATCGAACTGATCCGAAACCAACCTATATGTATTTTATAAATTATATTTTAAATTTCAGATTTATATTTTTCAATATTAATGTAATTTATAAATATTATGATATATAATTTTCTAAAATATTATTAAAATACATATTTTTAGTAGATAAACATTAAAATTATCTTCTTCTTCTTCTTCTTCTTCTTCTTCTTCTTCTTCTTATTATTATTATTATTATTATTATTATTATACATGTATAATTAGCACTCTTTTGTTAGTTTTATAATGAATATATCTAATTTTTATAATTAATATGAAAATTTTATTTTTATTTTGATTCTTTTAATGGATATTGCATTTAATTTGTATTTTTTCATTTTCAAAGCATTTTTAACTAATAAAAATAATATTAAAAATTGTATAATTTATTAAATTTATATATTAAAATTTTTTAGTGGTTAACCAATAAGCCGATTCTAAAAATCGAGTTAAAAACCGAAACCGATATAATGATTAACCAAAATTAATGTACTAGTTTAATAAAATTATTAATAGACTGGTCAACCAGTCCATGTTCACCACTACATATATGTATGGACTTAAAAAGCTAACACTTAATCTAATAGATTTTGATAGATAACAAAATCTTTCAAAACTATTAATTTTGGGTCTATTAGAGTTTATGTATGCAGGTCTAATTTTTCAAAGTTGTTGATAGTTATCTATTCGAATCAGAACAACAAAAACGTGCTTTATATATAAACATAATCATACTTGATTATTCTAGATTAAAACTCTTTAGAAAATAAATGTAAAATCACTTTCTGCTAATTCACACACACAACTCGTTTATTGCATTAAAAAAGTTTTTCTCTAAATTAAAAAGGTTTAATTTAATATTTAAATGTCTTTTTTTTCTAAATTTAAGTTTTCCAAAAAAATAAATGTTTTTGAAAAAGGAAAAATTTCCTTGTCTAATTTTTACCAGCTGTTATAATCTTTTTTAAAAGAAACTGAAATCACATTTCTGATTTCTTTAAGGAAATATTTTTAAAAATGAATTTACACATAACGGCAACATTTTCTAAAGTTATAAAAAGAGTTTTTGGTTAAACGATGAAGGAAAAAAAAAAAAACGGAAGAAGAAGAAGAAGAAGAAGAAGAAAGGCGTTGGCAACACTTTTCACTGAACTTTAAATTGATTAAAATTTTTCCATTTCATTTAAGGATTCACCCTTATATTTCCTCGAAACGATTGTAGTTTTAATCCTTACATATTTGTGATAAAAGTGAGATTAGATTAGTAGAACGTAAGAAAAGAGACTAGCAATTGTTTAGATCCTTTATTTTTAAATAAGGTTGAGTGTTTAGATTTTTCACTTTGGAAAAAAAAAATCAAGTTTACTTCAAAAAAAGGAACTAAATATTTAAAAGTCGTTTACTTGGAAAAAAAAAAGGCTTGTTTAGCTATTTCATAAATGACTTTTGACTCTTGTCTGTAAAATAGAATAACATTAAAAAAAATAAAACTGTTAAAACAGATTGTTTTAAAGATATAATGTAAGTAATAAGTCGAACGTCTATTAACAGTTGTTTTATTTTCTCTAATTTGTTACTCCCTCTTAATTTTGATCTATAGATCTGTATTGATGCTTGTGCTATATCACATGATTACTTAGCATAGTTTTATAAATCAAATTTGCAAAAGATTTTCAAGTAATAATTCAATATATAAAATATTTTTTATCTTTTAAAATTTTAAACAATAATAATAATAATAATAAATAAATAAATACTCCGATTATATTTTCTTATATTTTTTAAGTAATTGATTTTACTCTAATTCTCTAAAAAAATTAAAAAAATAATAATTCGTTTTCTAATATTTTTAAAATTTTATTTTAAGATCTAATACGTACGATTGTTAAAAAGTTTTACAACTATGACACTCACATAAATTAAACCAAGCTATAAAAGTATAAATTCTTATAAAAAACTTTTAGACAAATTGAAAACACAAATAAAGTGTTTGAATTCATAAATAGAAAATTGTTATGATCCATTATAAATATTTCACATAACATAGATAAAAAAAAAAAAAATTAAACGTAGGATGACATAATGGAGATTTAAATTAAAGAATAAATTGATAAAATCGTGATAACATAAAGTATAATTTTATTCTAAGAAAAAAAATTACCTTCTAAATAAATTCTTTTACTTTGTCAAGTGAAAGTAACATAGTATATGAGAACAAATTCGTGCTATATATATCTAAAGTGAGTGCTGTACATATATATAATTATTTATTCATATAATTAATTGACGGTAGTAATAATCATTTACAAAAAGTATTTTATATTTACATTTGTTTTTGACTTTGCTAAATTTTTTTATTCTTACAAATATTAGGGTAAGCAAAATAAACAGAAAAAAAAGTTAATCGGAAAACTGATATGAAATAAAACTATTTTTTTTGGTTAACCAAATGAATAGTTATGATTAACATTAGTAATTTTAAGGTATTTCAGTTTTTGGTTTCGTTTCACGGTCTGAAAAAACTGACGGTGTCCGTTAACTGATCGGTTTAATTATTTTTTTAATATATATATATATATATATATATATATATATATATATATATATATATATATCCTAAATCTGAAAAAAACCCTAGCATACATATTAAAAAAATTAATATGTTAGATAGTGTACATGCATTGTTAATTCATTGAATTGAAGATGAATCGGTATATTAATGCTTTTAAATGAAATAGATATGGATAATGGATATGAATTATTAATTTGTTGAATTGAAGGTGAATAAGCATCATAATTGTGAACTTTAATAATTTTTTAATATTTTTTCTTTTAATCCAAGTTGAATACGCATGATATTAAATTAGAACCTTTTTCTTTATTGATAATATTGAGCTTGTTGAAATGAGAAATAATGTGTGACCCGATCAAATTGTGTATCACTTAAAACCTACAAGAAGGCTAGCCCGATCAGTTTTGATGTTAGCACTCTGAAATTTAAGTCAGTGAGAGACTTTAGAGAGAGAAAAAGTAGAGAGAGAAAGTCTCCAGAGTACAATACCTAAAACGCTCAAGGATTGGACTATTTATAAGAGATAAAATCTACTAGGTAGGGATACTTAAGTGGGAGTGGTTAGTAGGCAGAGGGTATGGCATAACAGTGATTTGACTGTCAATACCCTGTTGAGTGTATCAGTACGACTGACACAGTATGGCCTTATCAGACTGATCGAATTTTGTGGCGGTTGACAGTCTGTGATGGAACTTGCCTTGTGTGGGCTATGGTATGATGAAATGGGCCTTGGGCCTCATAGGCCTTGTAGAATTATATATATTATCATTTATGTCCCCCCAACCCCCAAAGCAATTCAATCTGTCCATGAAGCAAAGAGCTTTTAGCAGTCAACTTTGGGCAGCAAAATTTGAACTGCATTTGAAAGAGGCGATATTTCGTGTGCCTGAGGGGACAATTGTCTATCATAATGAGTGATGTTTTGTCAGAAAAGCCATTAATTGCGACTCTTCATTCAGCGTAATGGCCATTCAATTGATCAATTCTAATGTTATATGTGGAAAAAGAATTAATGCGGCTCCTTTAGGATCGAGTTTAACTTGCTTAAGAAGCAATCATACCCTTATAAATAGATTTGTTTGCTTAACTTATCCATTTTTCATAAAATTCCAAACTCCTTCCTTAGGATTTTTTCTGAAGTTCTCTGAGATTCTTCAAAATTCCCAGATTTTTCTACAAAAGCTACTAGAGTTTATCTTCTTCAGCCAAATTCTCGCCCAAACTACCAAATAAGTTATATTTACTTGGATGTATTCAGATTTTTTTAAAATTTCAAGTGATTTAGAGCCCTGTTCTTCTTCTTCATCTTCTTTTGTGCCTACCAATGAGGTAGTTTTCTTCCCTTTAGAGCAACTTAGGTATTCATTTTTTGCCTCATTTCTTTTGAAAATGGCTATAAATAGTGGCAACCCCCATTTTCCCATTAGAAATGAAATAAATACCTTGTGGATGTCCCCTTATAGCTATATACCAGTGGTGTTCAAACCCACAAAACTCTTACCTAAGCTAGTATCTCTCTTCAGGGAGAGGTATAACCTTTCGAACAATTTGGCTGTTATAGCTTGCTTTGTATCTATATCGGCTAAGGAAGACTTATTCGAGAATCCAACAGAATGGTTCATCGGCTTCTAACCTAGCTTGGCTACTGGCATGTAGTTCCTTTTTAGTCTATTGAACATTAATGTTTTAAAGGGGTATGGGTTGGCTTCCAACCAGATAAACTAGAATGGATAGAGATTGATCATTTGCTTTAATGTGGTCTATAAGAACCTAGGCATTGCCTTTTCTCTAAAAGCGTTCACACACTTCTTCTATATATTGGGTCAGAGTGATGGATCGAATTATTACTTCACCAGTAGGCACAATAGGAATATTTTTGCCCTTTCCAGTTTTTTAAAAGGATATAAAGATAAATACTTTCTGATCAGGAGGAAGGGAGGCTTTGGGGTAAGCCTCCAGGGGTTGACAAAGCCCAACAATCTTAGGGACTTATCTTCAGGGCTCAACAAGTTTGCCTTAGACATAGAGACCCTCATGGGTTATGCTATAAGTCATAAGAAAAATCTAATAGTTGTAGATCTTTTATTAGCTAGGGATGATATTGGTCCTTTCAGTGCTCTTGATCAGCTTGGGTAAGGTGGTCCTTTAGGGTCATCCAAACCTTTTGAGGCCAAACATGAGCTTCTATTTGTGCATGTATTTCATTGTTGTACTTTATTTTTCCTTTTATGAATTCTAACTATCGATTTTCATTTTGCAACTTCAATGGATCTAGAGCTTTCGAGGGAATTGGCCAAAAAGACCAAGAATAGAGAGGAAAAGAGAGCGAGATAAGAATAAAGAAAGCGGTCCTCCCCATCCTTCAAGCAAGTTGAAATAGCTTCAAAAAGGAGGTTTGTCCTCAAGGCTCGATCACCTTAACTTAGGGGTAACTTGACAATTGAGTTGGCATCAACTCCGATCGCTCTTTCCCTTGCTGAAAAATCAGACCTGCCCTTTTCTATTCATCCGCCGATCGAGGGAATAGATGCAACTATTGGAGGGAGTTCTCTTATTTCATCTAATTGGACGATCTTTGGCGCTCCAAGGGTCTTGGCTAGTGCTCTCCTAACTGATACTTTGATTTCAGCGATCGAGTCCCTGACCTTGAAGGGTTTTCTATCCTAAAAGTTTGGTGCCACTTATTCATTTTAGGATAGTCAAGTACTGTATTTACCAACTTTTACTTTATTTCTGAGAAGGACATGAAAGATATAGGACCTGTCAGGTCACCAGCCAAGGAGTTTAATGAATTCAACCGTTACACCGCTTCTGTAAGACGACTCTAATATCTTCTTTACCTTTTCTTTTTCTCTTCATTTTTTTGAAATCCTTTAAGATTATATGTAGGAAAAAGATACTAAAATACCCTTCATGTTTTCTCATAAGGGCTGAAATGCCCCCTAAAATATTTTTGGACTAAAAATGCCTCTTAACTTCTAAAAATGGTACTAAAATACCCTTATGTTAATCTGCTGTTTGTTTCAGGATAACGCTGCTGATGTGGCATCACATAAGTGAGGGATCCACCATTAAATTTTTTTTTAAAAAAAGATACCAAAATGCCTTTTATATTTTCTCAAAAGGGCTAAAATACCCCTAAAGTTTTTTTAGAACAAAAATATCCTTGAACTTATGAAATTGGTACTAAAATACCCTTTATTTAAGCTACCATCCACTTTAGTGGAAGCAAAGCTAATGTATCACATAGTAGGGCTGATTATTGCTTATATGGGAAACATGCAAGCACATTTACACCTTATAAGCGCCATGTAAGTGCGAGATCCACAATAATTTTTTTTTACTTTTTTCCCCTTCTCTCCTAAGCACTATTGGTGCTTTCTCCCTCCAATAAATGCCTATTTTTGGAATTTTTTGTATTTGCTAATGGGAGAATGCACATATCATGTTTCGTAAAAAAAAAGAGAAAAGGGAGAAATGATATTGTGGGTCCTATGCTTATATGGCATAAATTTGCTTGCATGTTTACCACGTAAGTAATAACGAGTTCTAGTAATGTGACATGTTGGCTTTATTACATCTAAAGTGGACGACAACTTAAAGGAGGGATATTTTAGTATTGATTTCACAAGTTTAGGAGAATTTTTGTTCTAGAAAAACACTTTAGGGGCATTTTAGCCCATTTGAAAAAACATAAATGGCATTTTAGTATCCTTTTTCCAAGACGTTTAATGCTGGGTCCCTCACTTATGTGGCACCTTATCAGCACCATTACCTTGAAGCTAATGGTAGATTAATCGAAGGGCATTTTAGTATCATTTTTAAAAGTTAAGGGGCATTTTTACTATAATAAAAAACTTTAATGTCTGAGAAAATATAAATGGCACTTTAGTACTGTAACACCCTCTCTCTTTCTCTCTCTCCCTCTCTCTCTCTCTATATATATATATCATAAATTCATCTTATATTAGTACCATTTCAAACACTATTAATTTATTATTCAATTAAATGAAATTTTGGCAATATAACAGCTTAAAATTCATGCTACCCAAACCTATAAAAAACTTAATTTCACTTCCAATATCATTCCTCTAACTTCAGAACTTCAATCAATAACCCAGCACTGCTATAATTTCAACTTAACACATTCACAATCACTTAAGCACAGTTCTTATAAAGCTCATTCACGCAAATCTCATTAACACAATTTGGTTCGGACTTGAGACGTCAATTCTCAAGCTTCCTACGTATCCCATTTAGGAAATCAGAACCACGTAGTTCTTCAACTCTTTAGGGCAATATAGCATTTTAAAATTTTATTTAATCCAAAGTAGGAAAAAATCACTAAATCAACATAATATCTATATTTAAAATCCAACTTCACATAATAATGCAAATTCATAAAGATATATTATCATGATACCTCCATTCTTATACTTACTGTTGTTCTATTCATTTCAAATACATTTAAATCATTATCATAAATATTTATTGTATTCTAAATTATTTATATTAAAAGTTAAGAATGGCCATATATTATAAATCATGCATTTAGCTCTAGGTCAGACATTATAATTTAAAGTCTATTCTAAATTGTTTATCACTCGGAATGCACACCTTATTTAAGATTCTCAATTTATTAACATAATATATTTTGATTTGTAAACTTCTACTTTCTTAGTTAACTTATCAAGTTCACACAAAATAAAGATTTAACCATAAACGCATATGAAAATAAATAAATAATTGACCTAAGAGATAGCAATAGTAACAAACTCAAAATCTTTTATGAATTTATGCCTAGAAATCAAGTACTAAACTCTTTTATATACACCTTTTGTCATAATATATATATTGTGACGATCTTTCTTGCACAGTTTTTTACTTACTTAACTCATCTCACGTTTATATATGATACATGTATTTATAGGCATTAGTTACACATATTCATCATATTAATGTTGGTAAAGTCATTTTCAAAATAAAAATAGTAATGTAGTCTTTACCATACTCATATATAATTACATAATTACACATAAATATATGTCAATACATATAAGTACTAAACACTATACTGATAGGTTTTATTATACTTTCTCCCCTGTTCACATATAAAATTTACAAGTTTGCCCCTAGTGGTGGTAAACCAATGAACTGGATAAGCGGGACGAAAAATCTGATATACTGGAGTGAGCATACACTAGGATATGAGACCATCTCCAGTAATACCATATAATGAGCTGACTATGCATATATTAAAATGCGTCTTCAGGGTATAAAAGCTGTCAACGGGCATGCAGCGGCCTAAAGATATTGTCCGCTTTGTACCCTTGTAAGATGCTTGAACTTGGGCCAGGACCATCCCAGGACACTCACGGTTTTCATATACACGTCTTAACTTCATTATAATCATGTCTCGTAATATCTCATGGTAAAATCTCATAATCTCATGGTATCCCACGGTATCCTAAAGTTCTGGATAACCCACTGAACACTAAGGGCAATATCAAATTTTATATCATATCACGTTTTTATACCATTATGCTTATATATATATATATATATATACACATATAGGTTTATTAAGCCTTAAGCCTCCACATATATTATTATATTTAAATAAAATAGAAAATATCACAAAACATATAATTTATTATACATACATTCGACCATTTAATATAGTCACACACCCCGAGCTGTTTCTTCATTTAATTACATGCCACATTAAATTTTATTCTCATTTTGAGCGTTAATATAATGGGGTATACCAAATTCACATGAAGGTTCTCAACTTTCGTTATTACCATGTGTTATGTAACTATTACATAACTAGGTACATAAATTATATTTCATTCTAACTAATACGATTATCTTTCTATTGCCTTAAATTACCTAACTACAATTAAATATGTAATTAAATATTTAGTTCATTAAGATGAATTTAGGTACATGATTTGGCCACTTAAGTAAGTAGCACAAACATCAACTTTTGTCTACCATTAATTTATCATTCATAGTTTATATTCACTTTAAATAACAATATGATGGTAGATGATTGGTTTATGCCAAAATTCTCAACTACCTATATTTCCCATCATCATCATCTACGCTTATACATAATTATGCACATCAAATATTTTTCAATTTAACTAATTCCAATAATTCCAATATCCTTCTCATATCTTATAACATCTAATGATTTCTAATTGCTTCACTAATCGTCAAATCGTAATATGTTCATTTAATGTACATATTTCGATCTAACCCTCTTTTCCATTTTCACCTTGTTTCCAATACTAATTCAAATTCATATTACTAATACTTATCATTTCATTGGGTTACCCTAACTTATTTCAACGTTTCACTTGTATATCTAATTCCATAATATTATGACGTTGCTTTGCTATATAAAAACTATACTATATACTAATATTTATTCAAACTCAAATTATATTAATTTATATACACACACACACACACACACACACACACACACACACATACACTACTTTACCTTAATATCAATTAGTTTTCTATTTAAATATCCTTAGGTTTCATACAATATTTCGTACTCATATTATTTTTAATTCTATTACACCTTAATACATTTATTTATTTTTATAATGTAACAATTACATTTAATCCTATACAAATCACCATATTTCACTTAAAATTTCCAAGAGTACAATCCGGTATCAATTAGCTTTCCCCCTAATTACTTGATTTCTTCTTCTATTCTTATTTATTTCATAATATATCATTATTTTTTATTGTTGTCTCAATTTATTTCCCATTATTTCTTGAATCCATATAGTTACCTAATTTAAGATTCACATTAAAATTCAAGATTTATATAAAATTAAAGGTAGTTTGTATCCCCATACCTGTTAAAGTCGATTTTTGCATTTTTCCACATTTTATCGTTCTTGGTTGGGTTCGCCGGACCGATTGCCGGAAGCTCGCCAAAGTGGCACCGATGGTGTCTACTTGAAGATCTAAGTCCTAAGGTCTCACGGTGGTTGGTCACGTGCTCAACGACAGCCTGAGTCGGTCAAAATCTCGCTCGAACCTCAAATCGCTGCCTTACACTGATCTGTCTGTCGCCAGTGATTAGGGGTGGAGGCTGGTGCTAGAATGTTCACCTCTTCTTTAGTGACATGTCGGTGCTGTCAACTTCATCGATCGCCGTCGAAATCACCGAGAAAAAGGGAGAGAGATGCGGCGATTGGCGAAAGGAACGAGAAGAATGGAATCGAACCACCACAGGGGCGACGTCGCTAACGAATGAAAGATCGAAGGAAAAGAGTGGCGACGACGATCTAAATTCCCTTATCGGCATCGTGAGAATGGCAGTGCCAGCCACCCCCCTCTTCTCTCTTCCCATTCCTCTATTTCCTCGTTTCTTTTTTTTTTGTCATAATCTAATCTCTCTATAATTCCAAGACCTCCCTAAATATATGGCTTCTCTCAATGTTATTATTATGACTATTATTATTATTATTATTATTATTATTATTATTTTCTCTTAATAACATCAATTTATTCATTTATTTGTTACTAACATATACTTTAATTAAAGCTATAAATTTCAAAATCTACAAGAAGAAACAAAATAAAAATTATAGTTATTTATATTGCATCCTAAATAAATCAATTCTTGCAACTCAATATCCAAAAATATTATTCGTATATTAAAAATATTTTCGGACCAATCAAATTTTTGGGACGTTACAAGTACCTTTTCCCTTATATATATAACTTTACTTGTTGTGATAGGCTGCTTAAAGGGCCATGTGCCTTTATGGTAAAAGTATGGACTAGGAGGAAAAACTACCCCAAGTTGCCCGATCAGAAAGCAAATTGAAGGTTAAGTCCACAAGGAAAGTAAAAACCTTAAAAAGGAGTAGGAGGAGCTGAAGAAAACTTTGCCTTATTGCATGCTTGATAGTTATATCAACGGGGCCATTGATCACTATGCCTTCATCTCCCCTTTAGTTGTTGGAGGTGTGAGTCCCAAATATAAACTAGAGTGGGGTGGGGGGATGGGTGAATAGAGTATTAAATAAAAAAAAGTGCTAGTAGAACAAAATAAAATATTTCAAGTACATATATTGGGGTCATATAAATTTATAACTGATAAATAACTTAATATATTTAGGTCAACCTTATAAACAAAATTAATAGCTCATATATGAATTTTAGTGAGCAGTTAATATAAAATTGATATCAATTTATCTTATAAAATTACTTTTATGATAAATAGCCGAATTCTATTCTGTAATGGACAGAGCTTATAATCATACATATAAACAATAAAGCATAAATATAAAGAGAGAGAGAGAGATAAAATTTGACATAGTAATTTATAGAGGTTCAGCCTATGCCTACGTCCTTTCTTTAAGACAACTCATTTTAAGGGTTTCTCTCTTTCTAAAGTAACTCTATTTATGGGCAAGACTCAAAAGCTTATTACATTGATAGCTATCTAAGTTTTTCTCTCAAGTGAAAAACTCTAAAACCCTTAATTCTTTTTTTCAAGTAAAAAGGTCCAAACACTTAGTTATTTTTTCCAAGTAAAATAATCTAAACACTTGCTAGCTTCTTTTCTTAGGCCCTAGCAACCTAACCCAAATTTATCTCATATGGTTGATTAATCTCACTATAAAATGATTACAAGTATAAACTATAATCATCTTGAGGATATGTGAATGATGCCCATGATAAAGTGAAACTTATAGTAAAATGATATTAAAAAACTAAAGTATTTCACTCATCTTTTACACTTTGAAAAACAACAATATATATAGGAAAAAATTTCATAGCTATTAGGTGTAAACATAAATTCGAAATTCATTTCCTTGTTAAAAGACTAATTTTAAGCTTTCCTTAAATCAAGTAAATTGTCTAGAAATATTTTTTAGAAAAGATATTTCTTTAAGAAGATTATTTGATAGTTGAAAATATTTTTCTTTCCTTATTTTAAAAAGATAATCTTAAATCAATTTTTGTTTTAGGAAAGAGATCACTTTTAAATAAGATGAAAATGTTAGTAAATAATGAGTATGAGTGTGTGAATCCTTAGAAATGATTGTAAATAAGTTTTCTAAAGAAAATATGATCTTCAGATTTAATTTGAATAATTAGGTCCGATTTATTTTTGAAAAGAGTAAAGCACAATCCTGTCCTGATTTGTTTCTGATAGAACACGAAGCAACATGTTTTTTTATGGACTTGCACATTTAACTTTAAGAAGTCCAAAGATATTAGATTATTTTGTTTATCATCAAAATACAATATAGGCCCTGACCTAACATTCTCCCCCTTTTTGATGATGATAAAACAAATAATCCCTCTGAATATATGTTCATAGGGAATTAAAGAAACCCGCAATAACAATAATTATGCAAAGTACAAGTACCATACCACAAACAATAATTATGCAAAGTACAAGTACCATACCACAAACACTCATATATGTGTAGCATACCTATATCTATATCTCCCCCTTTTTGTCATCAACAAAAAGTTAGAAGTAGAATCTACAACCCATGGCATAAAGACAACAAAATTATATAGCAAACATTGATAAACATCCATCAAAATATTTGAACATATGTAGTTCAAACATAGGAAAATAAAATCCAACAAACTAAAAATAGTTTGAAATATAAAAATTAGTTTGAAATCAATAATAAATTCACTCAATATCTTTAGGATGTGAGCTTCTTCCAATCTCTCCTAGCTTAGGAGTCATTTGAATGTGTAGATGGAAATCAAACTCATAGACCGACAAATAACAATGGGAGTGAGTTTAGGAGTTAGGGTTGGTGAGGGTGAAGGATCAGGGATTGACTTATCTGAAGGTGCATAAGGAGTTCCATATTCAGTCTTTGCAAACATGTTTTCAGTCTATTTTGTAAGCTCCCCCAGCGTTGAGTATAAATCCTCTAAGATGCTTCACAATTTCAGCCAAGGTAAAAATTCAGGTTTACACTAAATATTTGGACTAGATGTTACTGAAGCTTTTGTCCCTATTTTAACTTCCTTTGTATTTTTCTCTAATTCAACCTCCATTCCTATATCTAAGTTCACATCACTTTCTGTAGTTTCTCCTTTTTGTTCTTTAGTTTCCTTTGTTTTTTTTGAATTTTTGGTGCTTGATTCACTGTTAGAGTATTTATAATCCTCACTGGATTTCTTATCAATAAGTTTTAATTTTTCTCTTATGGCTAATGGATTAATTAACTTTTTCTTAGGCTACAAATGAGTTCCTTTGTTGTAGAATACAACTTGACTTTCTTACAAATAATTTGCCTATCCATTCCAGCAAATGATGGCCTTTTTCCTAACATTTAAAGCCTCAATTCAGACATTTTATAGAAATCTTTTCCAATTCTCAAATTTTCATTAAATAATTCACAATCAGCATCCTCAAGTGACAAATTCCAATATTTAAAAATGGCAGAAAGTATCATAGAAAAAGGCAATCTTTGATTTTCCTTAGTATTCACTATTTGGTGGAATATGAGATAGGGAATATTTATTTGATAGCCTCTAAAGATGTGCCACATAATGATTAAATCAGTATCAGTCACATGATCAACATTAGTAGCCTTACGAACCAAGATTTCCATAATGAATTTATATAAAATTCAAAATTCAAGTTTCATATTGGTTGAGGGTGGTGATTTGTCTTTTCTTTTGTACTCTTCCATATCTGCAGTTTCACTTAAAAAATCTATTTTATTCAATCCACTTGTTTCTTTAATTTTTGTGCCCTTAGTCATCATAAAGCTCTCATTTTTCAAAGTAAAAATAATAGCTATGGTTTTCGGTGTGAGAATTTTATAGCTATCTTTAATTTTCACAGCAAAAGACTCATCATCAATAATTTTTCTAAACCCATAGAATTCTTAGACAATGGAGGGGTAAATATATGACTTAAAAGTTAAAATACCTTTCCAGTTAAGTCACTATAACCAAACAACTACTTGGGTCTCTGTTACTCTGAGTTTTTCCTAATCTACTAACTTAGATATGAGAAAATTTTGATTTTTTTTACTTTTAGCATTGATGATGATTTTGATTTCTACAAGAAAGAAGTTTCATTATTTTTCAGTTTGGGGAATGATTTCTTGTGAGCAGAGGTTTTGGTTTTCACCATTGTTGCAATTTTGAGGTTGTGAGAGAGAGAGAGATTCGAAAATACAAAGAGTGAGTTTTAAAGAGAAAACCTTTTTTATGTACTTTTTATAGAAAAGCCAAAAAGGAAGATTTGCATTAAATGATTTGGTGAAAAGGTGACTTTTTGAAATCAAATAAGAAAACCCATCCTTGTTAGGAATAAAAAGCGAAAACTTTTTATTTCCCAAAAACGGAAGTTATTTTAAAAGACTTCTTTTTAAACTTAAAAACATGTGCTGATATTTAGGAGTAAAATGAGGAAAGTTAAAACATGCTATAAACTTCCAATTAAAACAACTGCTATCTAAAAACCAACACATTACTTAGAACAGAGTATAGATAATAATTAAACTACAAATCCAAAAAATATAAAACACATACAAATAGCGATTTACCCAAGAAAATAAATTAAATCTAAAGATGATGTAATTACCTTTTAGGATAATTTTTCTAATATGCCATACATAATTCTCTTTTGATTTTGCAAAATTGTTCTTCTTTCAATGGTTTTGTGAAGATGTCTGCAAGTTGTTGTTCATTTGGGATGAAGCTTAAAGTGATATCTCCTCTTTGCACATGATCCCTTATGAAATGATGTCTGATTTCAGTATGTCTAGTTCTTAAATGAATCATTGGATTCTTTGTAAAATTTATTGTGTTAGTGTTGTCATAATAGATTGGTGTATCTTTGAAATTGAATCTATAATTAATCAGTTGCTGCTTGATCCATAAAATTTGAGTTGTACAACTTCTAGCATTATGTACTCTGCCTCTACAATTGATAGAGCAACTGAGTGTTGTTTTCTACCGGACCAAGTGATAAGTGATTGTCTTAATAATCGACAAGTTCCAGATATGCTTTTTCTTTCAATTCTACAACCTATATATTCAGCATTTGAAAAATCAACAAGATTAAAGCTTGAGTTTTTAAAATACCACAAACTTATCTCTTGATTTCCCAGCAAATATCTTAAGATATGCTTGAGTGCTGCTAGGTGTGATTCTTTTGGGTTTGATTGAAATCGAGCATAAAGACAAACACTAAAGTGTATGTCAAATGTACTTGCTGTTAAGTACAATAATGAACCGATCATTCCTCTGTAAATCTTTTGATTCACACTTTTACCATTTTCATCAAAATCATGCTTAATTAATGGACTTATTGATGTGCTTACTGGTATGGCTTTAATCATTTTGAATTTCTTCAATAACTCCTTTGGATACTTGACCTGATTAATAAAGATACCATCCTTGTTTTGATTTATTTATAGTGCCAAAAAGAAGGTTAATTCTCTCATCATACTCATTTCAAATTCCTCTTTCATTAAATTTTCAAATTCCTTGCACATAGAGATGTTATTAGCTTTAAATATGATATCATCTACATAAATTTGCACAAGCATGATAGGATTTTCTTCATGTGTTATAAATAAAGTATTATCCATTTTTCCTCTTGAAAAACAATATTTAATTAAAAAATTTGAAAGTTTTTCATACCAAGCTCTAGGAGCTTATTTTAGACCATATAAAGCTTTTGTTAATTTGAAAATATGATTAGGAAAATTTGAATTTTCAAAACTTGGTGGTTGCACAATATAAATCTCTTCATTTAAGTAACCATTTAAAAATGCACTTTTAACATCCATTTGATAAAAGCTTGATTTTCTTAAAACATGCAAATGCACACAAAATGTGAATAGCTTTTAAACGTGCAACTGGTGCAAATGTTTCATCAAAATCATTACCTTCTTCTTGATTGTATCCTTGAGGCATAAGCCTTGCTTTATTTCTTGTTACATTTGCTTGCTCGTCCAACTTATTTTTAAAGACCTATTTTGTACCAATAATTGAATTATCTTTAGGTTTAGGAACAAGAGACCATACCTTATTTCTTTCAAATTGATTTAGTTTTTCTTGCATAGCAAGAATCCAATTGTTGTCATTTTGAGCTTTCTCAACATTCTTTGGTTCCATTTGTGAAACGAAGGCAAAGTTACCATAGTATTCTCTTAATTTTTTTCTAGTCATCATTCCCGTAGATGGACTACTTAATAAGTCTTCTTTTGAATGGTTTCTATGAACATTTCACTCTTTTGGTAGATCAATATTTTGTTTATGTTCTACTCATTTTGTTGTATCTTGTAATGCTATTTCAGTTGTTCTATTTTGATTAGATTCCTGTCCTAATTGATTTTTCTTTTGAGATTCTTCTTTTTTGTTTCCTACATCATCATAAAAAAATACCTTTATCTAGTGTAGACATCAATTTCATCAAATTTAATATTAATTGACTCTTCAACCACATTTGTTTTTTATTATAAACTCTATATGCATTACTCTTAAGTGAATATCCTAAGAAAATTTCTACATTAGATTTAGCATTAAATTTTTCTAGATTATTTTTATCATTTAGAATAAAGCACTTACAACTAAATACATAAAAGTAACTGATGTTTAGCTTCCTTCCCTTCCATAGCTTGTATGAAATTTTATTTAGAATGGCTATAATTAAAACTTTGTTGATAATGTAGCATGTTATATTTACTGCTTCAGCCCAGAAATACTCAAGGTTGTTTTCATTCAGTATGGTTCTTGCCATTTTTTGTAGGGTTTTGTTTTTCCGTTCCATTACTTCATCTTATTATGGAGTTCTTGGTGTTGAAAAATTATGTTCAATTCCCTTCTTTGAGCAATAGTCTTCAAACTCCTTATTTATAAATTCTCCACCATTATCACTTCGAATTTTAGCAATGAGATAGCCTCTTTCATTTTGAACTTTCTTTGCAAGCTTTTTGAAGGCATCAAATGTCTCATGTTTATGTGAAAGAAAAAATATCCAAGTAAAACGTGAGTAATCATCAACAATCACAAAAACATAACTCTTACCTCTCAAACTTGATGGTGAAATAGGTCTAAATAAATCCATATGCAACATTTCTAAGCATTTTTTGGTTGAAATTACTTTCTTAGATTTAAATGAACTTCTAGTTTGCTTACCAAGTTAACATGCCTCACACAAGTAATTTTTATTGAATTTAATTTTAGGTAGACCAATAACAAGATCCTTTTTAGATAATTTTTTAATTGCATGTAAACTTACATGACCTAATTTCTTATGCTATAACCAATTTTGATCATCATTTGAAATTAAGCAAGTTGATTTATTAGTACAATTATCATCCAAACTTACTTTATAAATATTTCTAGCTCTATAACCAGTTAGAATAACATCACCTATAATTGCATCTTCAACTTTGCAATCTTTTATTTCAAAAATAACTCTTTAATTTTTATCATATAATTGGCTTACACTTAATAAATTATATTTTAGCTCTTTCACAGGCGAAACATTTTCAATGTATGGGTTGGTTCTAACAGTCCCAACGCCAATCATTTTGCTTTTATTTTTGTCATCAAAACTGACAGTTCCTTCATCTATTGTGGAAAGTTCAGCAAACTTCTTCTTGAGCTACCACTATCAAGATACCATTTGTCGTTCTCATTCGTCTTAAGATATAAACCTGAAAAATAATTATTTCTTCTTAGGTACCTAATTCATTTTAGGTCCTTTGGGGTTAGATTTTTCAGCATATGTTCCTTTATCGTCAGTTTCCTTTGACTTGTCCTTTTTTTATGAAAACAATTCTTAGCAATATGTCCATTTTTACCACAATAAGTACACGTAATTCTTGAAGAATGAGCACCTAAATTTTCAGCTGCCTTGACATTTTTCTTTTCTCCAACTACTGTATTAGATTTTTCTTTCTTCAGATTTTCAATAACAATATTTAATTCATCAACTTTTAATTCAAGTTCCGCACATTCATATGTCTTGGTACTAAGCACATTTTCAAGATCATTTATATCATCAAGTAACTCAATATAACTTTTACATTTTCCATGAGAATAAAGCAGTAATTTCTTAACATTCTTTTTCAGATTTTCATGAGATTCTTGTAAGCTCATATGATCTAGTTTAAGCCCATGATAAATTTCTAAAATATCATTATTTCATTTCACTAATTTTCATATTTCAAACATAATTTATCAAAAATCTTTTTCGGCTCCTCGAGATTTTTGAGATCAAAATCACTTACTTCATGTTTGTCTTCATCAGTTCGGATTTCATTTAGATTAATTAATTCATAATTTTCTTTAGCCTTATCATCTGAAATAGCCATCAATCTAGCTTCATTTGAACATGATTTAGATTCAGACTTCCTATTTAAATCATCACTGTTGCTTCAGGTTGCCACCATTGTTTTCTTTTTAAATTTTTTATCATTCTTTTTCAAGAGACGACATCTTAACTTGATATGTCTAGATTTGTTGCAATGATAATAGGTTATATCACCATAATTCATTTGAGAATTTTCAACTTTGGGCTTACGTACCTTTTTAGAAAATTTACCATATTTCATTTTCCTTTTGTAAAACTTTCAAAATTTCTTGATAATCATTGCTAGTTCTTCATCTGAAGAATTTTCTCTAGAATCAACAGCTAAAAGCACCCTTTTTATTTACTTGACTCTGCATCACAAGCTCATAAGATAATAATAAACCAATAACATCATTATAAGAGAAGTTGCATAAGTCTTTTTTAAGTAGGACAACAACTTTTTCTTTGTAATTCAAGTTCAAAGATCTAGTTAGTTTCTTGATTTGCTCCTCTTCACTCACGATTTTTCCAAATCCTTTCATTAAGCTTGTTATCTTAACAAACCTGTCACTCATTTTAGAAACAATTTCACTAGGTTTCATCTTGAATGATTCATAATCACACATTAAAACCTGTAACCGTGAATCTTTGACTTGAGTTTTTCCTTCATAAGTTGCCACAAGTTTATCCCAAATTTTCTTAACTATATCACAAGCTAAAATTCTGTTAAATTTATTTGAATCTAAAGAGCAATATAACAAACTCATAGCTTTAGAATTTCTTTGAATATTCAAGATATCTTAATCATTATACTCATTTTTATCTTTAGGAACTTCCTTCCCATCTTCCATTTTAGTTGGAGGTGTGTAGCCATTGACTACCATCTTCTAGCTTTCCATGTCTTGCATTTGAATGAAGTGTCTCATCCTTGCTTTCCAAAAAAAAAAAATTTTGACCACAAAACATTGTAGGATGAGTTGAGGATTGTCCTTCAGTAAAGGTTGTATTTGTTCCAGATATTTTTAGGTTGTTAAACCTGAAACAAAGAAGAAGACCTATTCTGATACTAATCGTAAGTCTTAAATACTTGATAAGTATGAATTATACTATATTATTAGTGTATTTTTAATATGTTTAGCATGTTAATTTAAGGATAATTTGGTTAATTTAGTGTTTAATTTCTTAATTAGTAATTTATGAGCTTAATTGTTTAATTTGGTATTTTTAGTTGTGTAATTGAAGAAAAGGAGAAATCATAAGGACAAAATTGTAATTTCAGCATTTAAAGGAATTTTATGAAGACAAACTTCATCTTGTAGTTTAGAGCCTAGCCACTCGATGGAGTGAGATTCTCACTCTACCGAGTCACCTAAAGAGGAAAAGAGAAGAAAGCCACTCGGTAGAGTGAGTTTTTCACTCTACGGAGTAAGAAAAGGACAAAAGGCCAAAACTCACTCTACTGAGCCAGAGAATTAGAATTACAATCAAACTCTTTTGTTTTGCTGAAATAGGAAGTTTGAAGACATCAAAACTTCGTCTTTTAGAGGCATAATCCAGCTATAAAAGCAAGGCAAAGCACACCTAAACATCAGAGGGGGACGTAGACCTAGAGACAGCTAGAATTACGAATTTTACTCTTAGTTTAGTTTTAGTTTTCTTTAGTTATTGTACATTAATTTTAGCTTAGTCTTTAATTTAGTTTTATTTTCTTTTTAGTTTACAATTCTCTAAAAGACTCAAGCTTTCCATTGAAGTCATCAAAAGCAAAGTTTGAAGCTTCATGAGTATTGTATCTCCTTATCTTAGTTTTTATTTAGTTTCCATCATATTTGGTAAGTAGTTTTTCTTCTCTTGCTGAATGAAACTTGAATCCTTATATTTTCATTGTAATGACTTTATTTTGAGCTTTAATTCAATGCAAGTTTGATTATTTCTTAGTTTTGGACAACTTCTTATCTTTGGTTGTTATTGAATTAATGATTAACTTATTTTAATTAATAGTTGATGATTGATTTATGCATGACTATTGGTATGCATGTTCTTGGGTTAGTTTATTAGTATTAATGCGTGATTATATTCCAAGTTAAGGCATAATTATGTGTTAGTAAGAGTGGATTAACACTAAGAAAAGTTGAACTAAGAATAGGTTGAAGTTAAGTTTTCTTGCAAAAGAGTCTAATGGATATCTAGGAGTTTAAAATTGAATCTTTATGCTAAGTATTAGATTGTTCCTAATAAGAGAATTTGATGCTTATAATGATATTCTTGTGTAAGATATCTGGCTTTCTTTATCTTGTTTTTCCATAATCACTTGTGTTATTTTTATTATTGAGTCACTATAATGAAGATTGAGGTGGATAGTTCCTTTTGCAAGAGAATTTTAGTTATTGCTTTGTGTTTAATTCATGTTAGTTTAATTTTAGTTTTTGTTTTGCTTTATTGTCTATTTAGTTTAGTTCTTGCCTTTAAATAAAAAACTTAGGGAATAATCTTAAATTAATCTAATTCAAGCATAGATATTATTCTTAGCAATTCATGTTTCATTGGATACGATATTTGGAATTTTAATTTATATTTTCTTATATTACTAGCCAATCTAGTACACTTGCTAAACTCCGGTCAATACTCTAGAGGGAGGGTGAATAGAGTATTAAATATAAGAAAGTATTAGTGGAAAAAATTAAAATATTTCAAGTACATATATTGAGGTCATATAAATTTATAACAGATAAATAACTCAATATATTTAGATCAACCTTATAAACAAAATTAATAGCTCATATATGAACTTTAGTGAGCAACTAATACAGAATTGATATCAATTTTATCTTATAAAATTACATTGATAATAAATAGTTGAATATTGTTCTGTAATGGACAGAGCTCATAATCATGCATATAAACAATAAAGCATAAATATAAAGAGAGAGAGGGATAGAGAATTTGACATAGCAATTTATAGAGATTCGGCCCTATACCTACGTCCTCTCCTGAAGACAACTCATTTTAAGAGTTTCTCTCTTTCTAAGGTGACTCTATTTACGAGCAAGAGTCAAAAGCCTATTACATTGATAGCTATCCAAGTTTCTCTCCCAAGTGAAAAACTCTAAAATCGTTAATCCTTTTTCACCAAGTAAAAAGGATCCACATACTTAGTTAGTTTTCCCAAGTAAAATAACCTAAACACTTGCTAGCTTCTTTTTTTAGGTCATTGACCGATGTCTAGCAAGTGTACTAGATCGGCTAGTAATATAGGGAAATATAGATTAAGACCTCAAATATCGTACCCAAGAGAACATGGATTGCTAAGAATAATACCTATGTATGAATTAAATTAATCCGAGATTTTTCCTAAATGTTTTTGTTTTAAAAGCAAAATTTAAATAAAAGAAACAATTAAACAAAACAAAAGCTAAAACATGAATTAAAAACAAAATAATAACTGGAATTCTCTTGCTAAAGAAACTATCCACCTTAACTTTCTTCGTAATGACTTAAATTCAAATAATAACACCAATGATTATGAAGAATTCAGATAAATAAACCCAGATAACTTTATTCAAGATTATCATTCCAAGCATTAAACTCCCTTATTCAGAACAATTCAATACTTGGCATAAAAGTCTGAATTAATCCTCCTAGATGTCTATTAAAGCCTTTCTCAAGAGATTCAACTTTCACCCATTCTTAGTTCTTCCTCTCTTAGTATTAACCAATAAAATTCATACATAATCATTTTATATTTCGGATAATAATCATGCATGAACATTAAAGAGTTAACCCAAGAACATGCAAATCATTAACTATGTCAAAACCAATTCTTAGTTATTTATTCAATAAACCAATAACCAATCTTAACACAATCAAAGATAAGAATATGCTTAAAACCAAGAAATAATCAACCGATATTGAAATTAAGCTCAAAATAAAATCATAACAATGAAAATGTAAGATTTCAAGAATCCATTAGCAAAAGAAGAAAAACTACTTCTTAAACATAATTAAAAACTAAAACAAAGTGTCGAAGAAAACAAGAAAAACTAAGAAACGTAAAATAAACTAAAGAAAAGTAAAACTTAATTCTAAGGGTTTTGATCCCTAATTCCCTAATCCGATCCCATTCCTCATTTCTTTGGTGTTAGAGTTATCTATTTATAGGCAAAATATGTTGTAGAAGCCTTCTAAACTTCCCAAATTGGAGTAGGAGAAGAATCCTTCTTGAATTGGAAAAATCGGAATCCTTCGCTTCATGGGAGTCTTCATCACGTGGCCACGTGTTCCCTAGTGTTAATTCACACGTGGCCATGTGTTTTCTTCTTGCTCTTCTTTATTTCTTCTCACATGGCCATGTCTCTACTAGCTTTGTTCTTCACGTGGCCATGTGTGAGACTCTTCAATGAACTCACGTGGTCACGTCTCAGGGCTCTGGCCTGGACGTCAACTTGTCTTACATCAATTCTTCATATTTGCACTTTTGGCCCTAAACTTTGCCCTTTTTACACTTTAAGCCCTTTTATGTCAAATTAACCCTGAAAATCAACCAAAATTTACAATTAACTCCAAAAACATAAAACTAACAAATTCAACTCAAATTAAACCTAATTAACACAAAATTAACCTAATTAAACACCTAAAAACATACTAAAAATACTATATAAATGACTATTATCAAATACCCCACACTTAGACTTTGCTCGCCCTCGAGCAAATGAGAACAAACCAACTTCTCAAAATAATCAAACTCAAATAAAGAATCATGCATTTCAAAACCAAGTTTAGCAATTAACAAGAGCACTTAATAAAACTTTCAACTAGAATAAATTCAATCAAGACAATATAAGTTAGTTTCCTTGTGTGTGTGTGCAAGACCAAAATAATTTAAGTATTTTCAAAATCCAAAACACCAATGCAAATTCATAGTCAAGGTTAGAATGAATGTACACATAAGTATACTCAAGGTTTCGCGCTTGAAACTCTAGAAACACCATAGGCCTCTCCTTTAGCACCGGAACCCGAAGATCATCTCCGCTAAACAACTCAAAAACAAAAGTTAGAATCACTTAGGTCTTTTAAAGGTTATAATGGGGCTTAGGTATTGGTTATCAAAGAATGGATAAAAGATCAATAATAAGAATAGCCACTCTAAGATAAAATAGACTAATAATTCACAAATTTCATCCCATTAACTTATTCAATAAAGAACTTAGCCAAAATTTTCCAACCCTTCACAATTCAAAGCTCTTTTATGAACAAGAAATAATAATTGAAACTCTTTTTCATTCACAATTCATACCCTTTTTGAAGAAGTCATAACCATTTTTTTTTCTTGTAACTACCCCACACTTAAGATTTTGCCATACATGCTAGCTTTATTTGTAAATTTCTTTCTTTTTCTTTCACTTTTTCTCTTTTTTTTTCTTTCTTTCTTTTCTTTTTTTTTCTCTTTCTCTAGCTTTGATGTTGACAATACAATAATAACATAGGTAATCACAAAGTCACTATTTGACTTCAACAATAGCCATTAACAATAAAATCAACAACATCTTATCACACCCATCAAAATACCCAATTCTTATTAATCCATCCAATCCTAGAGTGGCCAATTCTAGAAGGGAAGCTAAAATCTTTTTAGGCTATATGGTAAAATAAATGAGTGTAACAAGAAAAAATAAATATGGCACGCATTAAGCATACCTTATTAGGCTCAAAATTGGCTAACAAAGGATAAATATGCATATAAGGTAGGAAATAAATTAAGATATGGCTTAACAAGAAAAACATTGCCTAGATCACTTTTCAAGTTGTTTTGAGTTATTTTTATGCTTTGAAGGGTGATAAGGAAGGTTCTAGTGTTCTAAAATTCATCACTCAACTATTTCAATACGTTGTTTTTCTTTAAATATAAAAACTGGTCTTTAAGTGCTCAAAAATGTAGAAACTAACAAATATAAGTCAAATTGAATGTTAAACTAGCTAAAAATTCATTAAACAACATGCTTGTTCTAATGCTAAACAAGAATTTTAAACATTGCACATTCTAAATTCAAGTTCAAAATGTTCAATTTTTGAGAATAACTAGGGCAAACTAAGTTAAATGTACAATATATGATAAATGAATAACAAAATTAACATGCAAAACTAAAAAAAAACTAAACATGCAAACTAAAAATAAAACTAAACAACAAAAATAAACCGACTAAAACAACATAATTCATGAGTAAGAAAATGAGTAAGGTAAGAAAAACTCCCTTAGTTGGATCTTTAAAATCTAGCTCAGCTGAGCTCTATTCCCCTCTTTAAAATCTTGCTGTCCTCAGCAAAGTATGAAAAA
The DNA here is from genome assembly GCA_037975025.1 of Excoecaria agallocha. Lineage (NCBI taxonomy): Eukaryota > Viridiplantae > Streptophyta > Magnoliopsida > Malpighiales > Euphorbiaceae > Excoecaria > Excoecaria agallocha. Next base: position 58,469,496 of record CM075806.1, on the reverse strand, counting down.
TTTCAGCACACTTCATCACTTTTAAGAAACAAGTTAGTGCCCAAGAGAAATGTAAGCTCACCACATTTAGAACCATAATCAAGTCAAAAAGAAGGCATGAGATCAATGGAATTAAGTTAACAAGCCTACATACCTCTAAAACCCATAAAGTGCAATGAACAAGACTTAATAAACATGGTAACTAAGTGAAGAAATGTAACTAGGCCAAACTTGCTTAAGTGCTCAATGCATACTATCCATAGGTGACAAGGTGGACAATGTATGAATGCATAATCTCAAGTGTAAAGATAATTGGTGATGGTTAGGCTTAAATACTAGGAAGAGAAAGATGTTAATTGGTCATGGTAAGCACAAAAGAAAATAAGCCAATTCAAATACAAACTCAACCTATATGAAGCCACAATGAAGTTCAATGTCAAACAATAAGTAGCTAAGAGTAAATGCAATGCATAACTGAAAATCAATCTCTAAGCAAACTTATATTCAACACTAATGAAACCTATGCCAATTTATGTGAATTAAGTACATCATGCAAATGAAAAACTAAGTGTGTGTGCCTTATGGAAAAGGTGTGTGCTTGATTAAGAAATGAAGTGCAACATGTTTTATCACAAGAGTCCCAATTAGCCATGCCATGCATCATAAAAATATTAATGAAAATCAAGTCATCCATAATATGCTCAACTAAATGTATATATAAACATTGATGTATCAAAATTGCAGATAATAACTTGAATAAAATTTAAGGCGTTAAGATTAGATAACACGGCGGTCCGCTAGCCGGTTAGCGGGCAGGGTTAAGGGGCGACGCCCCTTACGGGGTTCCTGAGGGGCAGCGCCCCTGGGCAGGGTCAAGGGGCAGCGCCCCTCGAAGCTTTGAAGCAACGAGGAACTCATGAAAAATTTTTTGCACAAAACCTTATTTTGAATCCCTGAAACAAATCAAATTCTGAGCAATCATATAAGCATTTCAATATCAATGCAAATAGTGATTGTGTGCTTAAGTGAGTATGCAAGTGTGAATGAGTGAGGGATGTGAGTATGAGTGTGATGTATTAGTAAGGGTGTCTGTGTTTTTGCCTGTGCGTGGCCACGTGAGAGGCAAGGGAAAAGATACACATGGGCACGTGTGAAGTTTCTGCCAAGCAACACTCAAACACGTGGGCACGCAGGAGCCTTTGGAAGATTTCACGTGGCCACGCATGACTGAGAAAGGAAGCAACCCGTGGCCACGCATAGGAATTGGAGAGGGAGGACGTGGGCACGCGAGGGTCTTCCTTCTGCATTCACAAGCTTTCTTTTCCTGCACATTAAAGCACAAAATTTACTTTCTTTCACCTTAATTTCTTTCAACCAATTTAAATTCAATCCCATTAATAATATTAATCTTTCACTCATGTAAATCAAGAATTTAATCAAGGTTTGTTAAAATTCCATCAAATTTGATTTTTTAACCATATAAACCAATTACAGCTCATACTCACTTAATTATGCATTTCCTTCTTTTCAAGCTACAATTGAATTATGCCAACAATATGCACATCTATCAATTAATTAAATTCCAATTGTAGTCCACTCTTAACTCAACATATGCAAAGTTCATGAAGCTTAAAATCAAACTCACATCTAACCAACTCATAAATCTTTGACAAGTTCAATTTTACTTACCTCAAAAATCACATTAGCTCTTTAATTCCTTTAAAAGCACTTACTAATCCAAATTTAATCATGAAGCATAAAAATCATTAGAAGTAGCTTTTTGTTCAAACCCATATCTTAAACTCATGACTTAAAAGACACAAACTAAAACATGCATTAAACCTTTAAAAAAAACAACTCACAAGGGTAAAACAAATTATTAAAAATAACATGCAAAACAAAAATCATAACATAAATTGATGAATATTTAAAGATCAGAGTTAGAGAAAAAGTTCTGGTTTATTGAGTCCCAGCTCGACTCTTGTTACTTTCGGGAGGTCGAGCTTGTGATCCAAACATAGGTCTCTCCAGACTTTGCTCCTCATTTTCTTCCATTGATAGAAGAAACTTGTCATAGTTTATCAAAGCTGGAAACTCTATATCTTCAATAAAATATGACTCATCTTTTGGCTCATTTATCACGAACTCTACCGGCTCTTCTAGCCTAAATAAATCCTTCAAGCGGACTGAATTTGGTATCTCCACTTGAGAATCCTTTCCTTCTTGCTCCTTTGGTGATAAATTCTCTACTAGAGATCCAACATCCTCTAAATAAACACATGACTTATCCTCCAATATGAATTGTTCCTCTTGTTCCTTATCCTCCATGAATGATTGATTTGGTTCCTTTTCCTTACCACCATCAACTTGAGTGCTCAAAAGTTCTAGCTTAGATTCCAACTTTTCAATTTCATGCTCTTTATCCCTTAATAAATTTTTCTGACTTCTAATTGTCTCCTCTTGAGCCCTTATCTTTTCTTCTTGAATTCTAAACTTTTCCTCTTGAGCCCTTGATGTAGCCTCCCACGTCTCTTTTTCAGCCCAAAATTGCTCGTTCTTACATATAAGCTGGTTATGAAGACGTTGATTCTCGAAGATACAAACCTCTTTTGAGTATCGAAGTTGTTGATTCTCTCTTCTCAATTCTTCCAATTGTAATCTCAAAGTCAAAAGAGAATAAGAATCTTCAGCAATGGATGGTGATGAATAAGGATTTTGTGATTGTGCACGCAATCGTTCTATCTCCTCTCTTTGTCTTAGTAGATTTTTCATTCGTTGTTTTAAAAGAAACACTTCATAATCTTGGACCTCATCTTGCATCATCTTGAAAGATGTTTAGAATTTTTCTTGCAAAGAACAATCACCAAATTAAAACAAAATAATAATAAAAATCTCAGACTAACTCAACCAAAGATATTAAACAAACAACACCGCTGTTCCCCGGCAACAGCGCCAAAAACTTGACCGATGTCTAGCAAGTGTACTAGATCGGCTAGTAATATAGGGAAATATAGATTAAGACCCCAAATATCGTACCCAAGGAAACATGAATTGCTAAGAATAATACCTATGTATGAATTAAATTAATCCGAGATTTTTCCCAAATGTTTTTGTTTTAAAAGCAAAATTTAAATAAAAGAAACAATTAAACAAAACAAAAGCTAAAACATGAATTAAAAACAAAATAATAACTGGAATTCTCTTGCTAAAGAAACTATCCACCTTAACTTTCATCGTAATGACTTAAATTCAAATAATAACACCAATGATTATGAAGAATTCAGATAAATAAACCCAGATAACTTTATTCAAGATTATCATTCCAAGCATTAAACTCCCTTATTCAGAACAATTCAATACTTGGCATAAAAGTCTGAATTAATCCTCCTAGATGTCTATTAAAGCCTTTCTCAAGAGATTCAACTTTCACCCATTCTTAGTTCTTCCTCTTTTAGTATTAACCAATAAAATTCATACATAATCATTTCATATTTCGGATAATAATCATGTATGAACATTAAAGAGTTAACCCAAGAACATGCAAATCATTAACTATGTCAAAACCAATTCTTAGTTATTTATTCAATAAACCAATAACCAATCTTAACACAATCAAAGATAAGAATATGCTTAAAACCAAGAAATAATCAACTGATATTGAAATTAAGCTCAAAATAAAGTCATAACAATGAAAATGTAAGATTTCAAGAATCCATTAGCAAAAGAAGAAAAACTACTTCTTAAACATAATTAAAAACTAAAACAAAGTGTTGAAGAAAACAAGAAAAACTAAGAAACGTAAAATAAACTAAAGAAAAGTAAAACTTAATTCTAAGGGTTTTGATCCCTAATTCCCTAATCCGATCCCATTCCTCCTTTCTTTGGTGTTAGAGTTATCTATTTATAGGCAAAATATGTTGTAGAAGCCTTCTAAACTTCCCAAATTGGAGTAGGAGAAGAATCCTTCTTGAATTGGAAAAATCGGAATCCTTCGCTTCATGGGAGTCTTCATCACGTGGCCACGTGTTCCCTAGTGTTAATTCACACGTGGCCATGTGTTGTTGTTTGAAGAAAATCACGTGGCCATGTGTTTTCTTCTTGCTCTTCTTTATTTCTTCTCACATGGCCATGTCTCTACTAGCTTTGTTCTTCACGTGGCCATGTGTGAGACTCTTCAATGAACTCACGTGGTCACATCTCAGGGCTCTGGCCTGGACGTCAACTTATCTTACATCAATTCTTCATATTTGCACTTTTGGCCCCAAACTTTGCCATTTTTACACTTTAAGCCCTTTTATGTCAAATTAACCCTGAAAATCAACCAAAAGTTACAATTAACTCCAAAAACATAAAACTAACAAATTAAACTCAAATTAAACCTAATTAACACAAAATTAACCTAATTAAACACCTAAAAACATACTAAAAATACTATATAAATGACTATTATCAGTCCTATCAACCTAACCTAAATTTATCTTATATGGTTGATAAGCCTCACTATAAAATGATTACTTGTATAAACTATAATCATCTTAAGGATATGTGAATGATGCCCATGATGAAGTAAAACTTATAGCAAAATGATGTTTAAAAACTAAAGTATTTCCCTCATTTTTTACACTTTGTAAAACATCAATATATATAGAAAAAAATTTCATAGTTGTTAGGTGTAAACATAAATTTGAAATTTGTTTCCTTGTTAAAGGACTGATTCTAAGCTTTCTTTAAATCAAGTAAATGTTCTAGAAATATTTTTCAGAAAAGATATTTCTTTAAGAAGATTATTTAATAGTTGAAAATATTTTTTTCCTTATTTTAAATAGATAATCTTAAATCAATTTTTATTTTAGGAAAGATATCAGTTTTAAATGAGATGAAAATGTCAGTAAATAATGAGTGTGAGTACGTGAATCCTAAAAAATGACTGTACATAAGTTTCCTAAAAAAAATGCTATCTTCAGATTTAATTTGAACAATCAGGTTCGATTCATTTCTGATAAGAGTAGAGTACGATCTTGTCCCAATCTATTTTTGATAGAACATGAAGCAACATGTTTCTTTATAGACCTACATATTTAACTTTAAAAAGCCTAAAGATGTTAGATTGTTTTGCTTATCATTAAAATACAATGTGGGTCTTGAGCCAGCAAGAGGCTTCATCCTCAATCATTTCCTAAGCAGCTTTCTTATGTTCTTCGACCTTCTTCTTTCCTGTGAACTTTACTACAAAATCTGCAAGAGTTTATGCTTTAATTGCATTTCTGGCCTCATACCTCACATCAAAAGACTACAGCTTGCTCGTCCATCCCACCATCTTGCCTTTTAGGTCAGGCATCTGTAGAATTTTCTCAATGGCTGGTCTGATCGAACAATGATTGTGTGCGGCTCAAAGTATTGCTTTATTTTTTTGGTGGACATTATCAGGGTGATGATCAATTGCTTGATTAGACTCTTATTTAATTTTAGCCATTTAAGCACTTGGTTGACATAATAGATCAACAATTGTTGATTCCCTTCTTCTCAAACCAAAACAACCGCTACAGCTTTTTCTGAGGTAGACTAATACAAGTAAAGCTTTTCACTTGACATCAATCAACTTAGCAATAGTGGATTCATCAAAAAATGCTTTAACTCCCCAAATGCTTTCTAGCAATCTTCATCCCATATAAAGATATCATTCTTTCTCAACTTATTAAAGAATGGAGTGCAACACTTGGCTGAGGAAGAGATGAATCTGTCTAAAGCTGTGATCCTTCATTTGGCTTTTAAATGTATTTCACACTGACCAAGGGCTGTATGTACATAATGGCTTTGATCTTCTCGAAATTAGCTTCAATCCCTTTTGTGACACCATAAAGCCCTAGGAATTTTCCTGAAGGCACTCCAAAAGCACATTTCTCTAGATTCAGCTTCATCTGAAATTGGCTTAGAGTGGCAAATACCTTATTCAGGTCGGCTATGTGCTCTTTAAGGCTCTTTCTTTTCACAATCATATCATCCATATATATATCCAAGTTTTTACCAATTTGCTCCTTAAAAATTTTACCCATCAGGCGTTGATAGGTCACTTCTACATTCTTTAGCTTGAATGGTATAACCATGTAACAGAAGGTGCCATCATCAATGATAAAACTTGTCTTCTCCTAGTTGAGCAACCACACCAGAATCTGATAATATCCAACATACACATCTAATAAGGAGTAGATGGCATGACAAGTAGTGGCATCAATTAGTTGATCAATGCTAGGTAATAGGTAACTGTCCTTTGGGCAAGCTTTATTTAGATTGGTGAAGTCAACACACATCCTCAGCTTTTTATTCTTCTTTTTCACAAGTGTAACATTTGCTAACCATTTTTGGTATTTGACATCTCTAATGGTTCTGGCCTTCAGTAGTCGATCGATCTCTTCAGGAATGAACTTTCTCCAGTCGGACATATCTTTTCTTAACTTTTGCTTCACTGGTGGGAAACTTGGATCTACATATAATTTGTATTATGACTTCAAGGTCTATACCTGGAATATCTTCAGGCTTCCAAGCAAAAAAAGCTTGGTTAATCATCAAGATCTATATCACTTCCCTTTACATTTTCTGACATCCTCAATCCAATCTGAATAGTTTTGCCTTTGGCTAATTCCTTGTAATGAGCTCTCCCTCAGGGTTTATCTTTAGTCCTTTAGCCCCTTCTTCCTTTTTAACTCCTTGCTCTACTATATAGGCTTGCTTAAACCTTTTTACCATTGTAACATAGGCTTCCTTAGAGGCCTTTTGATTTGCTCTTAGGATCGCCACTCCATTGCTAGTAGGAATTTTTATCACCATATACCAAATGTTGGTGATCGCTCCAGTTTCAAATAGTAATGGTCTTCCAAAAATTGCATTATATGTGAAATTCATATCTATCACTATGAACGTCCTTCAACATATGTGAGTTACTACTTTGCCCTTAAGCTTTATAAATAGTTTCGATCGATTCGCTCACTGGGACAGTGACATTTCTAAGCCTGATTAATGGGTGGTACACAGCTTTAGCTCTTCCAATGGTAGCCTCATCTTTCGATAGGCCTTAAGAGTAAGGACATTAACAACACTTCCATTGTCAACTAAAATTTGCTTCACTAAAAAGTTTGCAATGCTCACCTTTACTATTAAGGCATCCTTATGAGGAAACTTCAGATCTTTTGCATCTTTAGGGGAAAGTCACTAGCTGTAACCTTTCAGATGTAGCTGAAAAGCATACGCCTTTGCCTTTCTTCCTTTTACTAATGCTTTCCCTATAAGATGAGCCTTCTGTGATCATATTGATGACTCTTAATCTTTGTCGTGACCTTTTGAGCTCCTTAGGCCTCATTCTTTCATCATCGACATTATCAGAGTTTGATCAGCCTTTGTCGACGTTGGGCCTATAAATCTTCTTGCAAGAGCTTGTCGATGCTGGGCTTATAAATCTTTGTAAGGAGCCTTTCTGTATGAGTCTTTCGATCTCCTCTTATAGTACATTACAATCATCCATGGTTTGGCCAACATTTTTTGTGAAACTGGCAATATTTACTTTTATCCTTATAGGCATAAGACCGATCTGACATTTTCTTAGGCCAATTTACTTTTGTTTGCTTCTCCTTTATCCATATCAAAATTTGTGATAGAGGAGCATTCAGTGGTATGAAAGTTTTGGCCATATTGCTTACTTGGCATTTAAACCTATCATGCTCACTCTCATTTTTTCTTCCTTGCTTCTTTAAGGAGATTTACCTTTTGGGACTTCTATTCCTCCTTTTATTTCCTTCAATCGTGGGCTTCTATATCTCCGATCATTTCACTCGATCGATTGAATCCTATCAATTTCTAGGAGCCTACCACTTGCCTTTAGTGTATCATCTAATTGGATAAATTAGTTTGCCCTATCTATTAGATCTGTAAAATTTGTTGGCTAGCAAGTGATGATTGTAATGGCCTCAACGTCGGACTGATCGTGAATAGTACTTTTCGACAGTGAATAGTGTCTCCGGGCTGAAAATGACACCCGAAAGTGGAAAAATTTTTATTGGACTATTAGAAAGTACTAGTCACGAGTAGTTCGGGGTTGAAATTTGGAGTGAAATTGAGGTCAAATAGGCCTCCGAAAGTCAAAAGAACGAAAATCGAGAGAAATTAGGAATTAGGATTTTTAATTGAATTTTTGACCGTTTTGGTTACTAAAAATAGCAAATGGAGTCTAAAAATTATCAAAAATTATATATATGCATAAAATAATATGTAGATTATTTTGGTGGCAAAAAGTAAATTTTTCGGTCACACTGGTATTTTTGGCATCAGACCGATATGATTTAATTGGACCGATAAACTTGAATCGGACCCAAAACGAACTCCGATTGGGCTAAAATTTTTAGTGTAGCCTATTTTTGATATGATATGAATAATGGAATCAAATTTGAAGAAAATTGAAGGTGGTAAGTGAGAGAAATTAATTAGGGCTTAAATTGGGTAATTTTTGGGCCTAAACTAATAAATAGTGTAAGGCCCACTTAAAGCCCAGCCCATAGCCCAATTAGAAGACCTATATAAGGTGAATTTCTCCAGAAATCTCCAGCAGCAACTCCTCTCTTCTTCTTCCCTCTTGGTGGCCGAATTGTATCTCTCTCAAATTCCTCTCTTTTTCTTTCAATTCTTCTCCAATTCTCACCAAATCAAAGCCTCATAAAGTGATTTCAGCCTCTCTAGATTGCCTTCATCAGCTCCAATCCTTGATTCAAAGAAGAACATCAAGAGAAATTTAGAGTTAAAGTTTAGGTGTCAAAATTAGGTATGTGAGTTTATTGTTTTTTATTTGGTTTTTAGGTGCCTACTACTAATTTTGGGTGCCTAGAGTTCATTTTTGCTGTTAAATTTAGCATTTGAAGCCAAAATAATTGAGATAACATTGATGGAAATTTCGGTTTGTTAAGGAATTCAAGAAGAGGAGCAAAGTTCTCAAGCCAAAGGAAAGGGAAAGGAAGCCTAGGCAAGGGTAATCCATAAAAAAAGGTGTGTGACTAATAAATCCTTTTATTTCCCAATTAAATTAATGAAATTCCTTTAGGTTTCTTAAGAAAATTTTTATGTATTGTGATATAATTGAAATTATTGTTATATTCATGCATTTAGGAGTCATATAAGCCTATTAAAAACTTTAAATGAAATAAAAACCAATGAGATGAGAGAGTTATAGGTTTGGCCGAATGGTATATCCTAAGAAACTAGTGTGAAATTTGATGATTTTAGTGATTTAAAGCTTCCTAATGTTAATACTAATGTAAATTAATGATTATGAATTTTTATAGAATTTATGAAAGTTAAATGAATATTTTCGGAATAAATATTAATTAGGTATTAGTTGAAAAATGTGACAATTGAATGAATTATGACATAATTTATTGATATCAGGATGAATTACTGTGAAATGTTTCGTAATATGTGTAAATAAGATTGACTGTACTGATAAAGTATTGATATTGTATTGACAAGTAATGAAAAGTAAGAAATTAAGAAAATATGTGCCCTTAGGAAGAGTCAGGCAGTAAAACCTAGTTCGGGATATAATTGGCTGGCCATAGGGATACATATACCGCGGTGCAGGTCATGGCGACTTGCTTTACTATGGACGGATCACTGATCTCCATAGTATATTTATCATACGTACTGTCACATGTCATATGTTATATGAGGAATGATTCTGGGAGGTCATTTCTCATTCTGTTGTGGCCCTGTGGGGTCCACGTCCCGCATATCCGGTCTGAGAGTTTTCTGCCGGGTCTGTACTAGGGGCATATTGATAAGGAAATGTTAAAAGTGTAAAAGAGAAGCTAAAATGGAAGTTTTATATGAAAAAGGACTAAAATGAAAAGAATTTAGAAGTTAGGGGTAAAACGGTAATTTGCCTAAAAGGTGAAATTAATTGATAAAAGTAACAAAAGAAATAAGTAATAAGGGTAAAATGGTAATTTAGTCAATTAATTGTATAAAAAGCCAACCGTATAAAGTTAAAGGAGTAAAATGTAATTTTACATGAAAAAGATTAAATTAAGTCTTAAACGGTAAATTATAAGTTAACTAATAAGGTAAGATAATAAAATAAGGAATAAAAGGGCAAACTAGTAATTAATAGGGTAAAAAAGGGCATTTTTGTAATAAATGAGAAGTTTAAGGACTAACTTGAAAAGATAAAGAAGTTTGTGAATGGAAAGGGAAATTAATCATTCATAAAATAAATATTGCTTTTAAAGAAGAAAAATCGATAATACATTGTTTAAACCAAAATTATTAATACAATTATATTCTAGGGAAATACTATGATTTTTAGTCACCGCTGGGCATGTATAATGCTCAGCACATAGAATTTACTGCGTGCAGGTACAGATAGTCTGGAGCGTGGGTACACAGAGGAAAAGTGAAGTTGAAGAGTTAAAAAGAACATTTTTGTGGCATGTATATATATACCTATCATGTGTTGTATATGAAGATAATACTGTAGCTATTATCGTATTATGTATTATTTATGGTAGTGTGGGGATATGGAATTGCAGGGAATGGATGAAATATAAGTGTTGCTTGATAATAACTGTGGATGTGTTATATGATTGATATAAACTGTTGTGCCTCTGAGAGGCTGTGTAATTGTTTGCTTTTCAGGGGGCTAGTTAAGAATATAGCCGTTATATTGCCAAAATTTTATTAAATGCATAGTGATTTCTGGACAGTTATAGGCTAATGATTAATGAAAGTTATATGCATGAAGGTTGTTAAGTTAATGTTAAGTTAAAGGAATTAAATGATGAAAAAAAAAATTCCGACCAATCACTTGTCCGATAAGACTGTTACAGTAAGGGTGTTACATTTTGTGGTATCAGAGCATTGGTTTAGCCGGTCCTAAGATCAGAGTGGAAAGAAGTATGATTTAAATTCCTGTATCTATATATATATACATGCCAATTGTAAGTGATAAAGTATAGTGAAAATCTAATGTGTACCTGCTCCTTTTTGTTTTATAGTGTAAAGATGTCATCTGAACGAGATAGGCAGGTGGGGGATGGTGAAAGTGAAGCTTCGATAGGTACTGGACAACAGGAGGCACCACAACCACAGGTTTCTCCTTCAGCAGTGCCACCCCCACCTCCACAGCCAGACTTCCTTGATCTTATGGCTGAATATATCCAGCAATGACTGCAAGCGAGACCAGCACAGTCTTCTCAGACAGTTGTTCAAGTTCAGCCAGCTCCACCTAGAAGAAGACCCATTTTGGAACAGTTAAAAAGGTTAGGAGCTGAAGACTTCTCTGGAATGGATCCTTTGACACCGTCTCAGGCTGAAAGTTGGTTGTTTAAGATAAAGAGGCTTTTTGAAATCACCAACAGTACAGTGGAAGAGAAGCTGGAAGGTATAGTTGCTTTATTACAAGGACCAGCTTTTGTTTGGTGGGATTCAGTTAGGAGGCACACCCCAGCGGATCAGTTGACTTGGGATTTCTTTGTGTCTCAGTTTGAGTTAAAATATATTGGGTCAGAATACAAGTTAGCTATGCAAGATGCCTTTTGGAGGCTTAGGCAGGGTAATAAAACAGTGGCTGAGTATGAGCGCGAGTTTGAGCGCCTTAGTGCATATCTTGATAAAAGTCAGACTACAGATGAAAAGCTGCGACAGAGGTTTGAGAGGGGATTGCATACCGAGCTCAGACAGATTATAGGGACCCAGCAGTACCCTACCTTGAGAGCCATGGTAGAGGCATCTATTAAGTTAGAGACTATCCAGACTGAATAGGCTGAGAGACAGTATCGATTTCAGCAAAAGAGAAAACAAGGGCAGTCAAGCGAAAAGGGGGATCAAAGTAAGAAATCAAAAGGATCGTTTACACCTCAGAGTCGTCCACTAGTTCTAGCAGGACGGGGTCGGGGTAGTACTATGCGTGGCAGAGGTTCAGCTATACCAGCTGCCAGTACTCTTCGGGATAGAGACAGTGGGACAGCTGCAGCTTGTGATTATTGTGGCAAATTGCATTATGAGGAGTGCAGATTTCAGACTGGAGCATGTTTTTGCTGTGGGTCCAGGGAGCATCAGATTAAAGATTGTCCGGCATTACCGACTGCTTCAGTTGCATCTCCAGCATCAGGTACCGGGTCCTCTGCACCGAGAGGTCGTGGTAGGGGAGTGGCTTCCACCCCATCAGCCTCGAGACCAGCTGGGCAGTCATCTCAGGGTCAGAGAAGATCTGCAGCCCAGACTTATGCTGTCAGAGCCAGAGAGGAGGAGGATGCTCCGGATGTGATAGTAGGTACATTTCTCCTATTATCTGATTCAGTTCATGCTTTGATTGATCCTGGTTCGACTCATTCCTATATTAGTACTGCATTAGCTCGGGATAAGGGGATGAAAGAGGCATGCTTGGACCAGGATATCTTGGTGAGTAATCCTCTGGGGCATAGCGTGGTAGTAAATAAGATATACAGACAGTGTCCTATTAGTGCCCAGGGACATGTATTCTTGGCAAATCTTATTGAATTGCCCTTCCATGAATTCGATGTGATTCTGGGGATGGATTGGCTATCCGCCCATCAAGCAACTGTTGATTGTAAAAGGAAAAGGGTCACGTTAAAGCTTGAAGACGATCGAGAAATTACAGTGGTTGGTGTGCACCATAATTATTTGTCTGATGTGATATCTGCTACTGCAGCTAAGAGGTTGATCAAGAAAGGAGGTATAGCCTACTTGTGTTATGCAGTGGAAGCAAAGAAAGATAGCCCAAAAGTGTCAAAAGTACCCACTGTCAGAGATTTTCCAAATGTGTTCCCTGATGAGTTACCAGGTTTGCCACCTGACCGGGAGGTAGAATTTTCTATTGAGGTTGCCCCAGGCACTGCACCCATATCCATTGCTCCTTACAGAATGGCGCCGGCAGAGTTAAAGGAATTAAAGATTCAGTTACAGGAACTGCTTGATAAGGGATTTACAAGACCTAGTGTTCTCCCTAGGGAGCACCAGTTCTGTTTGTTAAGAAGAAGGATGGGACACTTAGGCTATGCATTCACTATAGACAGCTGAATAAAGTCACCATAAAGAACAAATACCCTCTTCCTCGGATTGAAGACTTATTTGACCAGCTGAAAGGAGCGAGTGTATTTTCAAAGATTGACTTGAGATCAGGTTACTATCAAATGGGAGTAAAAGCTACTGATGTACCCAAAACTGCTTTTCGTACTCGATATGGCCATTATGAGTTTCTGGTCATGCTGTTCGGACTTACAAATGCACTGGCTGCCTTCATGGATCTGATGAATAGAGTTTTTCATCCTTATTTGGATCAGTTTGTAGTGGTCTTCATTGATGACATTCTGGTATATTCTAGGACACCAGAAGAACATGATAAACATCTGCGAGTTGTTCTACAGACCTTGAGAGAGAAGCAACTGTATGCTAAGTTCAGTAAATGTGACTTCTGGTTAAATGAAGTATCTTTCTTAGGTCACGTGATTTCTGCGGAAGGTATTAAGGTGGATCCATCAAAGATTGAAGCAATTCTCCAGTGGAAACCACCTACAAATGTGACAGAAATGAGAAGTTTTTTGGGGTTAGCCGGATATTACAGGAGGTTTATAAAGGGTTTCTCCACTATTGCAGTTCCACTGACTCGATTATTGCAGAAGAACACCAAATTTGTGTGGACTGATAGATGCCAGGAATGTTTTGAGAAACTTAAAAGTATGCTGACAGAAGCTCCTATTCTCACTCAACCCGAACCAGGCAAGGATTTTGTGATCTACAGTGACGCCTCCAGAAATGGTTTAGGTTGTGTGTTGATGCAGGAAGGCAAGGTAATTGCTTATGCCTCCCGACAGCTCAAGACTCACGAGAAGAATTATCCTACTCATGATCTGGAGCTAGCAGCTATTGTCTTTGCATTGAAGATATGGAGGCACTACTTGTATGGTGCGAAATGTTATATTTATACTGATCACAAGAGTCTGAAAATACTTGCTCACTCAAAGAGAACTTAACCTCCGACAGAGACGTTGGTTGGAGTTGATAAAAGACTATGATTGTTTTATTGACTACCATCCAGGAAAGGCTAACGTGGTGGCTGATGCACTTAGCAGAAAATTCATGACAGGTAACATAAATGATTTCAAATGAATTGATATAGGTAAGTGATATAGGTAATTGACTAATAGTTTTAATTGCAGCTCTTCGAGCTTTGAATATTAGTTTAAGTATGACATCAAACGGAGCTTTGTTGGCGGAATTGCAATTGAAACCAGATTTTGTGCATCAAGTGAAAATGGCTCAGAAAGAGGATGATCGATTGAAACTTGTTATGGAAAAGATAAAGAATGACAATGAAGGAGACTATTCTCTAAATGAAGATGGAAGCCTTTGTTACAAGAAAAGACTTTGTGTACCAGATCAGGAAGAACTGAAGAAGAACATCCTTACAGAGGCACACCATAGCAGTTATGCTATGCATCCTGGAGGTAACAAGATGTACCGGGATTTGAAACTTTATTACTGGTGGCCAGGAATGAAGCGGGATGTGATAGAATTTGTAAGGAAATGTTTGATATGTCAACAAGTAAAGGCTGAACATCAGGTTCCTTCTGGATTACTTCATCCCATTTTGATATCGGAGTGGAAATGGGACAGAGTTACTATGGATTTTGTTTCGGGATTGCCTGTCACTCAAAAGAAACATGATGCTATTTGGGTGATTATTGATCGACTCACCAAATCTGCTCACTTCTTGCCAGTCCGGATGAATTATCCTTTGACCAGATTGGCAGAAATCTATATTAATAAGATAGTGAGACTTCATGGAGTACCATCATCTATCATTTCAGACAGGGATCCCAGGTTTACCTCTCATTTCTGGAAAAGTCTTCAGGAAGCTTTGGATACCAGACTCTACTTCAGTACAGCTTTTCACCCCCAGTCAGATGGTCAGTCAGAAAGAGTAATTCATATTCTGGAGGATATGCTACGATGTTGTGTACTAGAGTTTGGTAACAATTGGGAAAAATATCTGCCTCTTACAGAATTTGCCTACAATAATAGTTATCAATCCAGTATAAAGATGGCTCCTTTTGAAGCTTTATATGGAAGAAAATGCAAGACTCCTCTATGTTGGACAGAGTTGAATGAAAAGAAATTGATCGGGTCGGATTTGATTCGTGATTCAGGAGAAAAGGTGCGAATTATCAAAGGCCGATTGAAAGAAGCCATGGACTGGCAGAAATCTTATGCAGATTTAAAGAGAAAAGACATTGAGTTTCAGTTGGAGATAAAGTTTTTCTGAAAGTATCTCCATGGAAGAAAATCTTGAGATTTGGTAAGAAAGGGAAGTTGAGTCCAAGGTTTATTGGTCCCTACGAAGTACTTCAGCGAGTAGGTCCAGTAGCTTATCGCTTGAAACTACCTCCAGAGCTGGAAAAGATTCACGATGTGTTCCATGTATCCATGCTCAGGAGGTACAGATCTGACCCTAGCCATGTCATTACACCAGCAGATATTCAAGTACAATCTGATATGACATATGAGGAAAGACCGATGAAAATCCTAGCTAGGGAGATTAAACAGCTGAGAAACAAGCAGGTTCCATTGGTAAAGGTCCTATGGCATCATCACAATGTAGAGGAAGCCACTTGGGAACCGGAAGCAACCATGAGACAGCAATATCCTCTACTTTTCGAATCAGGTAAATTTCGAGGACGAAATTTATTTCTAGTAGGGGAGAATTGTAATGGCCTCAACGTCGGACTGATCGTGAATAGTACTTTCCGACAGTGAATAGTGTCTTCGGGCTGAAAATGACACCCGAAAGTGAAAAAATTTTTATTGGACTATTGGAAAGTACTAGTCACGAGTAGTTCGGGATTGAAATTTGGAGTAAAATTGAGGTCAAATAGGCCTCCGAAAGTCAAAAGAACGAAAACCGAGAGAAATTAGGAATTAGGATTTTTAATTGAATTTTTGACCGTTTTGGTTACTAAAAATAGCAAATAGAGTCTAAAAATTATCAAAAATTATATATATGCATAAAATAATATGTAGATTATTTTGGTGGCAAAAAGTAAATTTTTCGGTCACACTGGTATTTTTGGCATCAGACCGATATGATTTAATTGGACCGATAAACTTGAATCGGACCCAAAACGAACTCCGATTGGGATAAAATTTTAGGTGTAGCCTATTTTTGATATGATATGAATAATGGAATCAAATTTGAAGAAAATTGAAGTTGGTAAGTGAGAGAAATTAATTAGGGCTTAAATTGGGTAATTTTTGGGCCTAAACTAATAAATAGTGTAAGGCCCACTTAAAGCCCAGCCCATAGCCCAATAAGAAGACCTATATAAGGTGAATTTCTCCAGAAATCTCCAGCAGCAACTCCTCTCTTCTTCTTCCCTCTTGGTGGCCGAATTGTATCTCTCTCAAATTCCTCTCTTTTTCTTTCAATTCTTCTCCAATTCTCACCAAATCAAAGCCTCATAAAGTGATTTCAGCCTCTCTAGATTGCCTTCATCAGCTCCAATCCTTGATTCAAAGAAGAACATCAAGAGAAATTTAGAGTTAAAGTTTAGGTGTCAAAATTAGGTATGTGAGTTTATTGTTTTTTATTTGGTTTTTAGGTGCCTACTACTAATTTTGGGTGCCTAGAGTTCATTTTTGCTGTTAAATTTAGCATTTGAAGCCAAAATAATTGAGATAACATTGATGGAAATTTCGGTTTGTTAAGGAATTCAAGAAGAGGAGCAAAGTTCTCAAGCCAAAGGAAAGGAAAAGGAAGCCTAGGCAAGGGTAATCCATAGAAAAAGGTGTGTGACTAATAAATCCTTTTATTTCCCAATTAAATTAATGAAATTCCTTTAGGTTTCTTAAGAAAATTTTTATGTATTGTGATATAATTGAAATTATTATTATATTCATGCATTTAGGAGTCATATAAGCCTATTAAAAACTTTAAATGAAATAAAAACCAATGAGATGAGAGAGTTATAGGTTTGGCCGAATGGTATATCCTAAGAAACTAGTGTGAAATTTGATGATTTTAGTGATTTAAAGCTTCCTAATGTTAATACTAATGTAAATTAATGATTAAGAATTTTTATAGAATTTATGGAAGTTAAATGAATATTTTCGGAATAAATATTAATTAGGTATTAGTTGAAAAATGTGACAATTGAATGAATTATGACATAATTTATTGATGTCAGGATGAATTACTGTGAAATGTTTCGTAATATGTGTAAATAAGATTGACTGTACTGATAAAGTATTGATATTGTATTGACAAGTAATGAAAAGTAAGAAATTAAGAAAATATGTGCCCTTAGGAAGAGTGAGGCAGTAAAACCTAGTTCAGGATATAATTGGCTGGCCATAGGAATACATATACCGCGGTGCAGGTCATGGCGACTTGCTTTACTATGGACGGATCACTGATCTCCATAGTATATTTATCATACGTACTGTCACATGTCATATGTTATATGAGGAATGATTCTGGGAGGTCATTTCTCATTTTGTTGTGGCCCTGTGGGGTCCACGTCCCGCATATCCGGTCTGAGAGTTTTCTGCCGGGTCTGTACTAGGGGCATATTGATAAGGAAATGTTAAAAGTGTAAAAGAGAAGCTAAAATGGAAGTTTTATATGAAAAAGGACTAAAATGAAAAGAATTTAGAAGTTAGGGGTAAAATGGTAATTTGCCTAAAAGGTGAAATTAATTGATAAAAGTAACAAAAGAAATAAGTAATAAGGGTAAAATGGTAATTTAGTCAATTAATTGTATAAAAAGCCAACCGTATAAAGTTAAAGGACTAAAATGTAATTTTACATGAAAAAGATTAAATTAAGGCTTAAACGGTAAATTATAAGTTAACTAATAAGGTAAGATAATAAAATAAGGAATAAAAGGGCAAACTAGTAATTAATAGGGTAAAAAGGGCATTTTTGTAATAAATGAGAAGTTTAAGGACTAACTTGAAAAGATAAAGAAGTTTGTGAATGAAAAGGGAAATTAATCATTCATAAAATAAATATTGCTTTTAAAGAAGAAAAATCGATAATACATTGTTTAAACCAAAATTATTAATACAATTATATTCTAGGGAAATACTATGATTTTTAGTCACCGCTGGGCATGTATAATGCTCAGCACGTAGAATTTACTGCGTGCAGGTACAGATAGTCTGGAGCGTGGGTACACAGAGGAAAAGTGAAGTTGAAGAGTTAAAAAGAACATTTTTTTGGCATGTATATATATACCTATCATGTGTTGTATATGAAGATAATACTGTAGCTATTATCGTATTATGTATTATTTATGGTAGTGTGGGGATATGGAATTGCAGGGAATGGATGAAATATAAGTGTTGCTTGATAATAACTGTGGATGTGTTATATGATTGATATAAACTATTGTGCCTCTGAGAGGCTATGTAATTGTCTGCTTTTCAGGGGGCTAGTTAAGAATATAGCCGTTATATTGCCAAAATTTTATTAAATGCATAGTGATTTCTGGACAGTTATAGGCTAATGATTAATGAAAGTTATATGCATGAAGGTTGTTAAGTTAATGTTAAGTTAAAGGAATTAAATGATGAAAAAAAAATTCCGACCAATCACTTGTCCGATAAGACTGTTACAGTAAGGGTGTTACAATGATGGAGTCAAACAATTATGGGCATCTCGTGTTTCTTGCCAAGGTGTTTGTTGTTGTATCAAGATGTAGATTCTTTATCTTTGATGCCAAAGTTTGAAACTTGTCGATGTAGTCTTTTAGACTTTCGTCAGGTCTCTACACCAGGTTGTACAGGTCTTTAACGGTCTTGAGAGTTTTGATTTGTACTATGAATCTTGTAAAAAATAGATCCTTGGGTTTTCTGAAAGTGTGGATTAATTCTGAAGGCAAATTGTGGAACCAATCCAAGGCATCAATTGCAAAGTTGGGAATACCTTCCAGAATACCCCATCATCGAAAGAGTATATTTGTATATGAGTCAAATATTCAGAGGTATGACATTTTGGATTAGATTTACTTGTATATCTCGACTTCTTTATCTCTCTAAATCTGCTTAGCAGTTTAGCATCCTTGATCTCTTAACTCAAGGATAAAATTGTGTTCCCTTCAAAAACTGGCTTCTTGGGATGACAAAGAGCGAACTTCTTAATATGTTGCAAGAACCATTGTTCATTCTTGTTGAGCACTCCATCTTCATTTTCTTCCTTTGCTCTCTTTACCAAATTCCTTTTAGGAGTACACATAAATCCTAAATCATCATTTATTTTCCATGAAGGAGATTGTCTCGGGGTGCAGGTCAAGTGGTGTCTCCTATTGGGAGTGCACATGCAGCTGAGATCATCATACACGTCAGCTAGGGTAGATTGCTTTGTTACATTATAATCAACATCATCTTCTTCATACATCTTTCCCTTACCGTTTCTCAGATCGGACTCTTGGAACTCTGAGTGGGTTCCTATTCTTCTTGTTTCCTCTTTGATCCTTATCCCTGCATTTCTTGACTTATGTGTTCTATTAGTTTCTACCTTCGTATCTCTATCAGAGGTTTGGGGCCATTTGGCCTTCTTTATTATTTTCAATATCTACTTTGTGAAATCACTCAAGATGGCCCTAAGATCTTTAGGTGTCACTGGGGTAGAGTATGGATTGGCTATGAGCTTATTATTAAACCTTGGTAATAGGTTGTTAGCAAGATTTCTTATTGGAGATCTCGATGGAGGTCTTACTAAAAACCTTGGTGGAGGTCTTACTGGAGACCTTGGTGGGGATCTGTTGGACTCCCCTTCAACTTGGGATCTTAATCGCCTTCTATCACTATTAGATTGATCTCTGGTTCTAGATTTTAAGTGTTTCAACATGATTATTAATGTTTCTTTCAACGAGAGCACCAAATGATAATCCTAAAATTATTGAAATGAGGAATGATTTGTGAGTGCACCGATTGGATTGTGAATTACCTAGAACCTGCAAGAAGGCTAACGTGGTCGATCCTGGCGTTAGCACTTTAAAGTTTAAGTTAGTGAGAGATTTTACAGAGAGAAAGTAGAAAGAGTTTCAAGAGTGCAATACTTGGAGCCCTCAATGATTGAGCTATTTATAAGAGATAAGACCTATTAGGTAGGGATACTCGAGTGAGAGTGGTTAGTAGGTAGAGGTATGGCTTAACTGTGATTTAATTTTTTATACCCTATTGAGTGTATCAGTATGACTGACATAGCATGACCTTGTCAGACCAATCGAATTTGGTGACAACTGACAGACTTTATTTGACAGTCCGCACACGTTCGATGGGACTTGCCTTGTATGGGCTGTGGTATAATGAAATGGGCCTTAGGCCTTATGGGCTTTGTGAAATTATATGTGTTATCAATTATTATGATAACTATTATGACATTTTAAGTCTTTGGTCTATAATCTTCCGGTAACTTGTATTTTACCATATAAAAATCACTACTATATGTAATTATGTATTGATATTTTTTTTTTAATTCTTGTAAATGTATTTTTTTATTAATAATATAAAGAAAAGAATAAAAGATATTTATATTCAACAAACATTTTCACCCGCTTGCTAAAAGAAGCTAGAAATAGAATCATACTTCAAAACAAAAAATCAAATTATTTATATTCTAATTTTAAATATATAGAATTGTTTAAAAATTCTAATATTACATTCTTTGTATTATTGTATTTTGTGCACTAATTTTAATTATCTATAATAACTACGTGTACTCTAAAGTCTCATCAACATGCTAAAAATAGAAAAATCCATCAATTATTTTATTTTAGAGTGTTATTAAATTGTAGTTAATTTATAATTATAAATTAACAACAATCAACATAAAAGAAATCATGTAGTTTATTAAAAAAAGATTGTAGGTAAAAATATTATTGCTTTAAGAAAACATTGTTTTCATATGTATTATATTAAATAGATCAATAATAACTAATTGAGATTAATGGGAAGAAACAAAAATCAAACGATAAAAAGGGAGATGAGAAAAGTATTTTGAAGTTAAAAAATTTTTTTTTTATTAAATAAATGTTCGTACATTTTAAATAAATAATTAAATATATGCTCCAATCTTTTGACACATGTAAATCAAGAAATAATGCAATTATATTTAGTTTGGAATTTCAAATAATTTCAATTAAGAAAAAAAATTGCAAATAAATTGGTTAGATATAACACTAACAACAACAAATAATTGCCTATATGTCTTTAGCTGGAGACGGACCTTGGGTTAGTAATTTCTGTTGAAAAAATTGAGTATCCCAATTCAATAAAGCTTTTAGTGGGGGTAATTAACCGGAGTAAAATAATTAATTAGTTTATTAATATCGATTTTATAAAATCATTAATTAATCTGTTATATTTGGTTAACCAGTTCATTGATTTCGATTTTTTCAGTTTGATTAATCAATATTTTTCAGATTATAAAAAATTAGACAAAATTCAATTCAATTTTAAATGTAGTTATTCAAAAGACACAAACAAATATAATTTACTAACCAAAATTTATGCTTAACAAACTAATAGCTAATATTATAAAATATAATTTATATTTATTGAAAATTGACATATTTTAAGTCAAATACAAATTTTGAATGATATTAAATGTTAAAATATAAACTCTACAAATAAGAAAATGTGATTAAATTAATGCTATTAAATAAAATATGAATACCAATATATAATAAAAAATAATATATATAAAAGTTAATCGGTTATCATATATAAATATTATTATATAATTAAAGAGAATGACACAATATAAATTTGATTTAAAGTATTATATAAATTTTTTAGAAAAATATAAAAAAATTAAGGTATATATATATATATATATATATATATATATATATATATATATAAACCGGTTAACCGTGGATTAGCGGCTAATCGGTACTTAAAAATCAAAACAGTAACTAAAAATTAAAAATCGTAATCAAATATATCATATCGGTTAACTGAAAATTTCGGTTCAATTTCGAATTGGTTTTAAAGTTAACCCTATTTTTATTTTTTTTCTCTCCCCTAGCTTTTAGAGTATAAACTCAAGTTGAATTCGTGTTATTATAGGTTAATTTAGTCTAATGATAAAACAATCAAAGGTTATTTAAATCTAAAAAAGTTTTCATCCAGTTTATATATATATATATATATATATATATATATATATTTATTTATTTATTTATTTGTGTAGATCAATATAGATCATAGTTATGTAAGGAGGCCAACTAATCTTGCTAGGATATATGGATAGCAATTATATTTGGTTATTTGGTAGGAGAATGAGTCCAATTAAAATGAAAGAATGAAGAAACAGTGGCCAAGAATATTCACAATTCGATTAAGAATATTAATATAAATAATTAAGCAATTAAATGATTGGGTGTCAAACATTGAGTGGTAGAGCGGTAAGCGCATGAACTGCATGGGCATCTAGGAAAACGTCGGTCCATCTACCATATTCTAAGCCATCCCTTTCCTCTAATTTATTTATTTGATTTATTTTTATATTAAAATAATGATATTCTAATTAAACTTAATTAGATGCATTAATTTATTTCTCGCGAACAGTCCAAAAATACATTCTCATTTTCAATTCGGCAAATTCAAAACTTAATTAAATTAAAAAAAAATGTAACTGGGAATTCCTTTTACCATACTAAACAAAAACCATATAATAACCCAACAAATACATAAATAAAACTGGAGTAGGTTTCTAAAGAATCTTTGAAGCTTCAAAGTAACGATAAAAAACCTGAGATGGATGTGAGAATGAACATGCATCATCATTCATATAGCCATGAAACATGCATGAATTAATATTATTTTTATAAAAAAATAATTAAATAATGGTAATTTAATTATAATTATAATAATAATGATAATAATAAGAGACAAGTTGTATGGGGTTTCCATTGGATACTCTCGCGTATCGAATGATATAATACGGCTAAATTTCAGCCATACGATGGGTAAAGCAAGTTGTGGACTCAGGGGTTAAAGGTAGAGGTTATCCAGTTAAATTGTAACCGGATGTGTTAAAAGCATTAAAACAATGATATTTAATTATTTACTGACGTTTCTTGTTTTTGTTTTCAGCAAACAACGGGAGCCAATTTCTCTGTGTAAAATCTTGGATGAACAGCAGTCGGCGAGTGGTGGCGCGTAACTGGCATGAATGGATTTCTGAGGACATGAGGAGCATTTAAACATTCATATATCAAGGCAGAAACTCCCTGGCCGAGCTTCAAGTGTCGCTGTCCACGCCGGAAAAATAAAGAACAAATTGTTGGCTGACGAGAAAGAAGAGGAAGATGGGGGGTTGTCATCCAGGTTCAATGAAACCTATTCAACAAATATATATATTAAAAGAAGCACATTGCAAGGATATCTCAAATGTATCCTGGTGGTTAAATCACTTCACATTCACTGTAAGGAATCCGAGGTGAAATCCCAACAGCTCATTTTTCTTTTCACCATTTTGATATTTCAATTTTATATTTTGTGGTGATCATTAATCCGTTCATAAGCCAAAAAATTAACTAATCAATATAAATCAATTTTTTTAAAATACTAATCGTTAATGAGTCCATTATAATCGGTTAATTAATCCATTAATTTCGATTTTTTTTGACAAGTTAATTAATATTTTTTGATTAACTACTACAATAATAAGATGTAATTAAAAAAATTTAAACTTTCAAAATACTTAAAAATAAAGATTAAATACCATACATAATTCAACATAATGTTCAAATTACAAACATAAACTTAAAATGTTCAAAATACTTGAATATTAAAATTATAAACTAAACACATAATGTTCAAATTAATTCAAAAAGTAAATGTCAAATAAAAATATAGTTCACATAAATTTTTGCATACTCAACTTCCTAATTATCAATTTGAATCATATTATGGTCACCTGTATTACAAGCTGACTCTGCAATTAAAAAAACAAAAAATGTTACAAATGAAACCAACAATAGAAATATAAGTAGAAAAATCAAAATAAGAAAGAATAATACATATCTCCACACTTTCAAGTTCTTCTAAAACTTATTCAATTGAAATTGGTTTATTACTTGATCTAAACCCATCTTGTCCACAAATAAGTGCTTCCATAATTTTAGGAGTTAGATTAGACTGAAATGAGTCAAGAATACACCCTCCTGTGCTAAAAGCAGATTCGATATCTTGATGAATTAACCTTCCACCAATTCAATATACCAAAGCCTTCTTTATCTTCCTCAAGTACCTTATTGTAATACCTATTAAACTCAGTTTTTACTTCCCCACTACCTTAAGATACCTTTTGATTTTTTAAAATTGCTCGAATAATATCAGTAGTAGCTCTAGACTTAACCTCATTTTTATCAAGCTCAACTGTTTCAATTGCTTCTGCTTGAGTGGATGACACTATTGATGTAAGAATCATACATAGAAGACAAAAATTTTCTCAATATTTCTTTTAACTTTTCACTATTCTCAGAACCATAACAATTCTCAATAACGACATCAACATATTTCAATTTGAAATGAGGATCAAGCACCATAGCAACAAACAACATAATATTCACATTATCAACATTTGTCTAATACTTGTCAACTTTTTTTCATCTTAACAGCCATTGTCCTTAAACCCAAATGGTCACTTTCGCACCATGAAGAAATCAACAAGCCAATACCATAAATTTGTCTTATATATTCATTACTAGTGACATAAAGTAAGCCAGACAAATTCACAGTTGTTTCATAAAACACATCAAGAAAAAGAAGCATACTTTTGGCATATTCCTAATCAGCCCTCTCAGGTAAACCACCCTTACTCAAAAGCTCACTCATATTTTTTATCAGTCACCTCAAGTAAGTTAAAAGCCTTTGCAAATTTAATAGCAGACTTTAACATCAAATAAGTTGAATTTCACTTAGTTTCCACATCTAGGCATACAAGACTTGAAATGTCTAACAACTATTTTTTTAGCACAATCTTTAAACTTACTCAACTAGAATAAGAAGATCTAAAATACTTTGTTGCATTTTGAATTTTCTCAATTGAAGTATCAATACCTTTTAAACCTTCTTTCACAATAAAACTCAAAATATGGATAGCACACCTCATATGCAAGTATTCACCATCCAAAACACTATCCTCCCAACTATTCAACCTTTTTTTTTAAATACTGAATACCCAAGTCATTTGAAGCTGTATTATCAATAGTCCTAGTAAAAACTCTACAACTACTCCAATCAAACAAACACTTTTCAATTGATTAACCCATGACCAGACCAAAATGACTAAAAATTGGACAAAAAGAAATAATCTTTTTATGC
This sequence comes from Excoecaria agallocha, assembly GCA_037975025.1. Taxonomy (NCBI): domain Eukaryota; kingdom Viridiplantae; phylum Streptophyta; class Magnoliopsida; order Malpighiales; family Euphorbiaceae; genus Excoecaria; species Excoecaria agallocha. Next base: position 58,444,125 of record CM075806.1, on the reverse strand, counting down.
AAATTTCAATCCTCGTCAATAAAATGAAATGTGATACACATATAAATCAAATTCTAAATAGAAATCCATACATCAGCTGTAAGGCAGATTTTAGAAGATAACTTCTTCAAACAATTCATCAAATTCAATTGCTCTTGTTTATAAAGATTATAAGAATCCCTAACAACTATAAAATATGGCATAATAAACAAACGTTGCATAGCTTGACAAAAATCACGAAATCTTTCATGTTCCATAAATCCAAAAGGAATCTCATAAAAAATTATCATTTTAGCTAGATATCTTCTACACTCTTCTTAATCAAATTTCCAATATGAAAGTGTATGTGTAGTGCCAGTAAAACTTTCACTTGGTAAATGTTTAAATGTCAATGATCTTTGGCTTTTTTTTTATATTTGCAGGATATTTTTTACACCTATTCAAGTGGTTACTCATACAACTAATGCCACTAGATCATGGACATGCAAGAGCTTTCTCATAATATTTGCAAGTAGCCCTTTGGTCACTGGTGTTGTTATTGGCAATTTTATTAAAATGATCCCAAACCCAAGATTTTTGCTTACCACTCTTTTTTGATTTTGGAAGTGGCAGTTTTGCTAAATTCCTAACTTGAGTTACTGTCTTTATTTTTATCAGTTGAGTACATTCTTCATTTGTCGTTTGTTCTTGCTATTGCTGTCCTTATGGGGTGGTACTTCCACTCCCAACTGTTGGCTGTTGAATTTTCAGCAATATATACTTGACAAATTCTCCGTAGATTCTAAACAAAACAAAAACATAAAATGTTAATGGCATGCATATGTTGAGAAGCTCAAGTATCTACTAATAAACTAACAAAGATCTAAAAGTATTAATCTACAGATAGAAATAATAATAAATTTAATCATTGTTAAAAGTTCTAATAATAATAATTAAAATTTAAGCTTCAATCATTCCATTGTGTTGCAAAGTTCAGCTTCATACTAGTTTTTAATTCTTATTTTCCTACATTAAAGACAAATAATTTCACTATTTATAACTGTGTTGCCATTTGGATTTATCATTTATAGTTTTTTTAAATAAAAAGTATGAAATTTTCATTAATCTTTGGTTGTTTTGTCATTAATGTCAAAATTATCCATATTCTGTGAATTATGAGCCACCAAAATGATAAAAACAGATTGAAGAAACAAAATATCCTTTAGAACTATATAATAAAGTTGTAAGGACATAATAAGATTAGTAATATGATGAAAATATAATTTGAATAATAGGTTATCTATTTTCACTAGATCATCACAAAGTCAAAATTTACCTTAAGTGTTGGACTAGAAGTAGGTTTTTAGATTAACAATATGCCTAATAAGCTTAGGTGTATGATTGGCTATATGTAGTTGTATAAGGCTTGTGCATTCGACTCTCTGCAATTTAAGAAATAGGAAATAATTTATGTGATTAATTTTTAGGAATGACACTCATATGCGGTAGGCAAGAATGATCATCTGAAGAGGAGTTTTTTTTTTTTTGATAAGCTACAGAATTTTATTAAGGAACAAGGAACCACCAGCTACAGTAAGAACAAGGCTATAACTAACACATCTAAGAATAGAAAAAATAGAATAATAGATTCTTCCAAAAAACAAAACGGCTATAGCAAACAACCCAGAAAAATAGACCCATTATAGCCCCTAAAAACATAAAATGAAACCAGCAAAACCTAAGAATCATATACTAAGCATTTCATAAGAAGCAAAGGGCCTAAGACCATCATCTGCTTTTCAATTAACTAGCAGCAAAATGTGAGATAAAGTTCTACCCACCCCTTATAACGAAAAGACAGAATAGTAGCAGAGTTCCCAAAGAAGGTGGTATAGTAGTCCTTAAACCATAGCAATGATGGTGAGACTAGAAGCTTTAAAATGCAAAAGAGGGCTCAAACAACAGTGAACTGACAACTATTAAAAAAAATTAAATCTTAACCCAGAATTGTAAACAAAATCTACGCATAAGAGAGATCAATAGAGTTGAAGGCAGGAGGAGTTGATTTGCTAGAATGAATTTAAATCAACAGTAGCTCAACAAAAGGATAAAAAAAACAAACAAGAAAGTTAAGATAATACTTACTAGTAAAGATGAGAGGCAGATGGTGTTACTTCCAGAGAAAGGAAGAATAGTGGTGAGGGAGATGTCGATGAGAGAGACCAGAGTACGGTGAGCAGCAGCCAGTGTAAAGAAGAGGGGCAAATTCAAGCATAAAGCGAGCAGCGGCTGGCATGAGGAAGAGAGGTAGAATGGAGTTTGAGATAGGTAGGGAATATATATATATATATATATATATATATATATATATATATATATATATATATATATATATATAAATATATTAATTAATTAATTAATTAAATTGATCGGTTAACCGAAACCTGTAGTTTTTTCAAATTGTGGACTGAAACCAAACCAAAAAAACAAAAATCCCTATTTTTACTAACTTAAACTATTTTTTCAATTCGATTACCTCAATAATCAGTTCAATTTTGGACTAGTTTTTCGATTATCATTTTTTTCGATTTTTTTTGCTCAGCCCTATTTATAATTGTCTTGTTTCTTAAATTTTGATATTTCATATTTGGGATCTCTATTTTTTTACTATTTTTTATGTTTGATGTAATTAAAGTTTATTAAATTTTATAATGCGCATATATTAATTTTTCCATGAAATATACGGATAAAATATTTAATTAGAATTATAAAGATTAACTTTTTTTGAATTACAAATTATAAAAAATTATATAATATATATACGATGTTATTAAGAGTTCATAGTTTCTTATTAATAATTTCAAGAAGATTGAAATGAGTCAACTTATAAGAGTTCTAAGCGGATTAAAATTTTGATATATAAGCAAAGACCTATAGAATACAAAAAAAATGTTTGTCCTTGGCTTATAGGGAATTAGCACTTCAAAACTTAAGTTAGCTAGTTTAGAGAAAGAAAACTTAAAAAGATAGATGATAACCGAAATGTGTGACCGAACTCCCTCGAGTAGTCCGGTTGGTATGACGTTTGGTTGGTCTTTAATTCGAATAGGTTACTCAACGATGTCATTTTAAGGAGTCATACTTGGACAAGAACTCATAGTTACCTAAAGAGGGCATAACCCTTATTCCAAAAACTTATCTTAGTTTTCTGATCAGATTATATATCTTTCTCAATAGGAATCCTACAAACACTAGGAATCCTAACTAAAACAAGACTCTTATCCCTATAAATAAGCAAAATATCAGGTATTTTTCTCTCTCTCTTGATCAATTTAATTCTAAAACATATTTCTCAAAGCTTCTACTTACTTGACCATCGAAGATTTCTCTTGTTGAAAACCTTGTAGGAGTTTTTTATTTTTAGGTGTCTTGGAAGCTGTGGAGAACGTTGTCATTCAAGTTGAACCTACATAACAGCACGTTAAAATCAAACTATTCATTTGGCGCGGTAAGCATGGACTTCATCCCCAAAAACCATGGATCCTCAAGATCAAGACACTCTAGACACCCAGACTGGGAACAACTGAAGCACTACACCACCAACTCCACATTTATCTATTTTTCCAACCCTAGAATCTACTACCTTAGGTGCCTCTACCAATCTCCCAATCGCTAATCTGCCTCCTACAACCTCCACAATTTCCATGCCAGGCCTTACCCCATGCTCAAACCCTTTTGACGACACTGTTAAATTTGGCAGTGCAGATGCCACCCCAGCCATCTCCTCAAATGGCTACCATAACAAATACAACGCCGAACACTGAAACTCAAAACTTGATACCTCCACTACTGGTTCCAGTGCCCACAATCACTTTGACAATGGATGAGTTCGAGAGACTTTTTGAAAAAAGGTTGTTGAAGCATCAAAATCACAATACTTTGCAGTATTAAGGCAGTTTTTGCTCTCCTCTTGTAACAAATCCATACTAGGTCCGATGAGTGGACCGGACAAGAATGTTACAAGCTATTCTATGATCTATAATTATAGAGATACATAAATTCTCTCTTTGTTTTCATTAAATACTCCAATAAATCTACCATTAATTTTATTAAAATTTTGGTAGAGTTTTTCCTAAATATTGTGTTAAGCTTCCTGTACAAAAAGTTACAAATACACTTCTAAAATCACATATCTTCACTTTATCACAACCAATAGAAAGTCCAACACACATAAAATCCCCATTCTCTAAATATTATCATAAGATATTTTCTTATTTTTATTAGCCATGCCATAACAAAATCAATATATATATATATATATATATATATATATATATATATATATATATATATATATATATATATATATAATGATTAAACTAAAATAACTACTTACAACTTAATTATATAACCAACTTAAATTATATTTACATATCTTCGAAATTTTGCGTATTGAGTATACATGCCAAAACTAAGAAAGAGAATCAAAGGTACACCATAAACAACCACTTTCCGGTACATTCTTCTTTTTAACTTTGATATAACTCCTGTTAATACATATCTACCAGATTTAATCTTTTCTATCACAAAAATATTGTTCTTTAACTTACGTGCGAAAAATAACCTGCACTAAGCTAAAAGCTTAGTTAGAGTGTTCTACTAGTTTACTTTATTACATTTATTATTTCTATATATTTATATATGTAATCTAAACAAGTCGTGCAATTAGATTGTATCTGTATATAAATGTCCAAACTTGCAGAGTAATTAGAGTCACACAATAAGATATATAATAAATACTCAAGAATAAAAGGAAATCTAAAGCTAATAACTATCTCAGAATATCTGATTTTCATATTAACTTTCTACGTGCAAAATACAAACTTACATAACATTTTGTAATTTGAGAATAAATTAAGTGAATTAAGTGCTTTTAATTATACTTATACTAAATCCAAGTGTTTCTATCATCTAGGTAAATCTCCTAATTCAAGTATTCATCAAGTAGAACTAACAAGGTATATTTGTCAATCAAGTATCTCAATAAAACTTTCACTTCATTAAATATAATAATAATATTATCATCAAATAAAGATAACATAAATCTCAATGGAGAAATACTATACTAATGTAAATAATAATGTAGAATAATTGATTTAAGATTCAATCGAATCACATCATTTTGCAGATTCTTAATCCACACATAACAAATTATTATGCATTCAAGTACACTTATAATTTATACTCTTTAACCTATACAATCAAATACACTTTATTTTATTTAATTGTTTATTATAGATATTGCCTACAGTAATCAGAAGGAATACATCGAAAGGATACACGGGACTATGACTTTTTAAGCCTACTGGGGTACAACCTTTTAGGCCTGCCAAATACGAACATATAGGCCTAATAAATACGACCATTAAGACCTGATGGATACGATCATTACAGCCTGACGGTTACAACCATTACAGCCTGACGATTTTGACCATTACGGCCTGTCAATTATATCCTACCTATTACTACGGGCAATAAAATCTTATATTCATATTCATTACCCAATTACCACACATTTACTCACAAGCACATCAAATGGAATTTCATTGCTATTTACAATTTAAACCTCAGGTTATATAATATATAAGATAAGTGACTAAACCAAATTGGTTTTATTAGTACTAACATCAAATGCATAACATATATTCACATGAGTTACGTTAATTACCATAATTTCTAGTAATTGTAGTTATAAATTTAGAATATGTAAACTCATAAACATTATCTTAACGAGCATACTTAGCATACTCTTCCTAATGCCATGCACGCTAATCCATATACAAGCCAAAATTTCAGTCACATTAATACAATTTGGTTCGGACTAGATATGCCAATTCTCTAGCTTCCTACGTATTCCATGTAGGAATCAAAAATACGTAGTTCTGCAACTTCGTAATTCAACATGTTACTTCAAAGTTCTATTTTCAATATAGATGCTTAATCACATAACTACAAATGTTAATTAAAAGCCATTTTCATCAAGTTGTTTTTAGAAACAAATAATATCCTACTCAATTTCCTTCCTGATAACATAAATTTCACCTTCTAAAATTAATCACTTAATTAAGCAGGCAACTGAAAATGCACCTACTTAATCTAGACAAAAAGGATTCGTAGTTAAAACTCACACCCATACAATTTCCTAAATAACTATCAATAGACAACTCAACCCATCCAATAGCAAATAAACTCTTCATCTTCATTTGCCTCTATGGATTAGTTAGTTACCACTTGAGGGTTTGTTTACCAGTACAATAAAAGCAACTCAACCCATATATATATATATATATATATATATATATATATATAAGGAACTGAGCTCAAATTGGCTTGTGTATACATTTACCCATTTGACTGGATGTGCAGGTTCCCATTAAAAAGACAATAAATCTGAATGAAGAGGAAAAAAAAATGCGTCGAGATTCCCGCGGACATACCGTGGAGTATCTGAAGACGTGGGAATACCGAATGATCACTCAGTTGTATAAAACGACAGACATGCTCATTCTCAAATGATGGTAGATCCGCATTAATAGGGTTCACGTATTCTCATGCAATACATTTAGAAAATATATAAATGACAAGAAAAAGTACTGTTAGGAGTTGACTTCACAGGCTAGGTGTTGGAGTGAACCTTTCCAGGCTCACTTACCTCCATTTTTCTTTTTCCTTTTAATTAATTATTTATTCTATATAAATCCAAAACACAGAATGGTTATTGTATTGGATAATATATATTAATGACATCCTTTTAGGTCTTCCATATATCATTATTAATTGATCAACAACATGAGCATCTTCATTTTCTTCCATGCATACTCACTATTTTGTTCTTTAGCGTTTAAATTAACAAATTTTATATATTAAGATATTCATATTGCATTGGAAAAATAATATACTTCATGTCTAACTCAATTTAAAGATTTAACTCATCAGATAATAGTTATTTAAACTATTATAAAAACACATTACGTTTATAATTAATTGATGTCGAATACTCGATAAATTTGATTTTTACCGAAAGTTTGAGATTAATTTTGTGTTTAAATGTCTAATTAAGGGATATTAAGTAGCATTTATTGGTCGCAAAAGAAGAATATGTCCCAAATTAATTATAGTCAGAGTTTGCAATTAAAATACTGAGCGAAGAATTTGTTTGTGCTGCATGTGTCCGTAGGAAACAACCGATGCACTTCTTTGTTTTTAGCATTCTTTTGGCCACATAAATTGGTGTTGCTATAAAATTCCAAGATTTCTATATACATATTTCAAGATTTTGTAATAATTCAAAGAAATAATTAAAAGAATATGTAAAATAACTATTATATCATATCTTAATTAGTTTATGATATATATGTAGACAATAATAATTAAAAATAAAAGTTAAAAAGATAGTTGAATAGATATTCCAACTCTTGCAACGCAAGAGCCTTGTGAATAATAATGAAAACAACCTTGATTTGGGCTATCTTGTAAGTTCAAAAACTCAAGGCTTGTACACGTGCGAGGAATCATAAAGTTCCCTTCTAACCCAAAAGCCAATACTTTTCTCACAAAACAACTTTTAATTTAAGAATTCCATGTATATACATACATGGTACGCATTAAAGTAATTTTTCTTTCTTAAAATTAGAGTGCATTTTCCTATTTTCTTAAATAAAATATTCACTCAATTTCAATATAAAGTAAATATTTTGTTTTCTTATTTATTTTGTGGCGTTTACACCGATTTAACTCACTTCAGCATTTGTAGGTAATTAATTTAATTAATAGACTTCAAGAACGGACTTATATCCTAATCGTTATGTGTATTCAGAAACCATTTTTATAATTTGATCATGATAAACTATTAAGTAAACTGAATTATAATTGGAATGAAATAATTCTCGTGGTTCTTAAAATTAATATAATAACATATTAACAATGTTTAATTATTTGATTTGGAATATATATATAAGAAAAAAATTGATTTAGGGAGGAGAGGATCGGATCCCGTGATTCGCTGGAAAAATGCGATTTCTAAATGTTCTTTTGAGTTGCAGAACAGAGCATCAAACACATGCATATGATGAGCCCAAAGCTAGATAGAGTTCTAACCTAAACAACAGTTATGCACATTGTAATGCCCCCAACTACTCGGACACACACACATGCTCATTTTCTTTTCAATTGAATTTCTTTATAAGCAATACAACTATATATAAATATACACATCTGCCAATTTCTTCTTAATTTTTATTTCATTGCAATCAGGTCATCTTGATCATATTCATTTAATTTATTCCGTTTAATTTGCAAGTTCAACCGATAATCGTCAATATATAACTTACAATTTATTGTTTTTAGGTTTTTTTATTCTTTTTATTGATGAAGATCATTTTTATTTGTAAGAGATTAGATTTAAGTAAAAATCATCCTATTTCCAAAGGATTAAATCGTATTATTCTTTTACACTCAAACATGTTTGACACTTAAATTCTTCAAACATTTTTATATGTATTCACTAATTATTTTAAAAAATTTATTGTCTGTGAGTAGGATCACTTTCATTTTTCTTTTTCATTAAGAAAGAACCTACAATTTCTTGAGTAACAATATAATTTATTATCAATAGAAAAGCCAAGGATTTAATTTGTGAGATCTTTGATCATTATCATTACAAAATAAAGGAAAACACTAATTAGTCAATTATTAGGTAATCTATTCTCTTTTAGTTGCAAGTTTTTGACCCAGATTTGAACTTAAAGTTCTGAAAATTAATCTTTATGTATGTGACCAATATTAGATTAGAGCTTATTGTTCAATTCTCTAACTAGCAATATAAACAAGTTTTAATTAATTATCTGTCTTGTATATATCATTCAAGAATAATTTAATTATTAGATTCAATCCTCATGTATTTTTGCACTGAGAAAATTAAATCTCATTCTCATTGTTAACAAATGGGAAACAAAAGAAAATCAGGTCATGTTAAACTTTTGGAAGTTTTCATTGTTGCTGATAGGAGTTGGTGTTGTAAAGTTAAGACAAAAGGCCACAATTAAAAATTCTCACTGCTATCATTTAAAACATTTGTGCTAAAGATAAATTTTTTTTTAATATCTAAGGTGAGAGATAGGATGTCACATATCTCTTCTTTATTAATTATGGTTATTAGATTCAAATTCTGAATATGCAATAGTTTTTTTTTTTTGATAATGAGTATGCAATGCTTTTTAATACTTGAGAATGAATGCTTTTCTTTGTTTTACTGGTTTGCCTAATTCAAATCTGAATTAAAAATTTTGGATATCGAATAATTTTAAAAAAATCATACATATTTGATGTGTGAATAATAACAATACAACAATATGACATTTTTAATAAATTCAATGGCTATTTTACATAGTTTTAATAGTATAGGTGTATATTATTTCTACTTTTAATAAATTTAAAGGATAATTTTACACTTGACTAGTTAAAAAGATAAAAAGAGAAAAATTATATATTATTCCATTCATGAATTAGAGTTAAGTTTCAATAGACTTTACAAAAATGAAGTTTAGTAAGCAAGGATTTTCTAATGCTTCTTAATTAATCAAGGAACAACAAGAGTCCACCATGAAGTTGAAACCGAAAGCCGACAGCCAAATTCAGAATAGGAAAAGGAAAAAATTGCTTAGCCGTTGCTGAAAATAGTAAAACCTCTTTTATCTATTAAATTTATTATTATTCAAAAAAATTAGTTACTTTCTCTACACGAGAAAGTCTTGAAAAGCTTTTGTGTGAAGTGTGTTTTTATTGCAATATTGCATGACATCCATGCGTATACATGAATACACATATCACCATATATAACATGGTGATAACATATACATAACATACGATAAATAAATAAAAATAAAACTGTACGTACAAAAATTTAGGTGAATAATTGTATTCTTTACATGTCCCAAAGAGAGAAGAAAGAGAAAGACAATCTTGTTTGTCAAGATCTAGGGTTTCCTATCTCCTCTTTTTTCACAGAACAACTGCAACTCATCTTTGGTTGGTCTTTTCCGTATTTCATGATTTTCTAAAATCGATGCCTCCTGTCTTCTAACCTACAAATCTCTCCTTTTTTTTTTTTTTAATTATAGTTTTTGGGGAGTATGCAGCCATGGAGTACGACGAATATTATCCTCTTTGATTAATTATGGTCACTTTTTGAGTGGCCCTAATCCCCAGCTAATTCATTTTTGATCAGTTTCTAAAAGTGTAAATCTTTAAAACCCTAAAATTGAAAGAATTAAAAAGAAGGATGGAAGAAAGTGAGCAAACAGGATGCTCAAAGACAAGGGGTTCAAGACAAACTCAAGAAGATATTGAGAGTGAAAGTGGAGAGAACGATGAAGATGAAACTAGAAATGGAGCTAATAATAGTTCAAGCAATAGTACTGTTGAAGAGAATGATAAGAAGAGTTCAGTCAGGCGTTATGTCAGATCCAAGATGCCTAGGCTTCGTTGGACTCCTGAGCTTCATCTCTGCTTTGTGAAAGCCGTTGAACGTCTTGGTGGCCAAGATAGTGAGCTCTTTCTTCTTCTTTCTTTCGCCAATTTTTCTTTTAAATTTCCATCTACTGCTACCTCTAAATTAAAGGGTTTTCTTTTTCTATCGATTTTCTTGTAGGAGCAACTCCTAAGTTGGTTCTTCAATTGATGAATGTTAATGGCCTTAGCATTGCTCATGTCAAGAGCCATCTGCAGGTTTTCATTTTACATAAGATCCGATCCTTTCTTCCTTCAAATTTACATAATATTTGATTTGATCTTTCTAATTTTATTTTGGTTATTTTCAATCCTAGATGTATAGAAGCAAGAAGATCGATGATCCAAGTCAAGGTAAATCAGTTACATTAATCTTGCATTTTCTTGAGAAATTTTCTTTTTGCCCGAATGATCATCAACAAAAGGTTACTTTTTTTGTCTTCTACATTGATTTTATTACCAATACATAAAGGTAGGCTTTATATCGCAGTCATGGCTGATCATAGGCATCTTGTGGAAAGTGGAGATCGCAATATTTATAACCTAAGCCAACTTCCCATGCTTCAAGGATTCGACCAACGCCATGCTTCTACCTACAGGTATATAATACAACTCAAACCCCACAATTAATCAGTTTATAGTCCAATTTCTGATTTGCTTACTGAGGTTCGCCTTCTCTTCTTCCTTTTCTTTTCTTAATATGAATTTTGATAATAAAAATTTCCTCTTTCTGAAGATATGGAGATGCTTCTTGGAATGCTCGAGAAAAATTTGTTTATAATTCTCAAATGGGTCGGTATTTAGTTGACGAAAGCAGACAAGGATTATATGGGACAATGGCTGAAAGGATCTTAGGAGGCAACGATACCAATTGGAGCAATTTTAATTCCAATTTCCAAGCACCTGCTTCCTCTTTTCCTGTGCACAATACTATAAAATCAGAAGACCTCAAAGCCAAGCTCCGACCACCAGAAAATCATAAATTCTGGCAATCTCCACCGAGCAATGCATCAGGTTTCTTTGCGCTAAACCCAGAAGCTAGATTGCAAAGCAAAGTAGGGGGAGATACGACAAGTCGTTTTAATGGAAGTATTCCTATTTCAGATATGAAGGTTCAAGAATTGAGATCAATCAAAAGAAAGGCTGCAGATTGCAATCTTGATTTGGATTTATCACTGAAATTAACATCAGGAAAGGATGATCATGGGAGGCGACCTCGAAGTTTAGAGGAAAGTGAAGTCGATAGTGAGTTATCTTTATCTCTGTACTCACCACCACCATCATCATCAACGCTAAACAGATTGAAGATAGCTAATGGGAATCAAAATAATAATACCAATAATAAAGAATATGCAAAAAGGGCAAGTACTCTGGATCTGACTATATGAATGAGATAGTATTCTAAGTGAGATCTTGAGGTACTTGTCTAACATTCCACTTCACATTATTGTCTTTTTTACTACCTACTATAATACAAACTGATAGACACCATTTCTTTTCAGTTTCTTCCTCTTACTTTCTTTTCAGCATTTTCTGTCTACTGGATAATATTTGAGTCTTTTCTGATCCATTAAGGGTAGCCAATTACATGAAACTGAAAAACATGCTTAGAGATTATAATATAAAAGTTTGTGGTCCAAGGAAAATCCAAATATTTGAGTACAGTAAAGTAAAATTATAAGATATAAAATAAATTAATATTCATATAGCAGGCTTTTTGTAAATTGTGCCCATTTGACTAATATTGAAATCTCCAACTAATCCTTAGCTCCCAGTGAAAAACAGAGTAATTCTTTTATGTATATATTGAAGTAAATGGTTAAGTCTTTAAATAAGTACAAGAGAAGTAGTTGTTATGTACAAGGAAACTACTTATTAGATATACATGAGATGAGCTGGAAACTTTATTTAACAAACTAAAACAGCAAGCTGTTTTAGTTATCTAACAAGCAAACTGTCAACAAACTAAAACAACAAGCTGTTTTAGTTATGTAGTTATGTAACATAACAAATATTAACATACTATAACTGCACAAATCAAGCCAACACTTTCCCTCAAGTTGGTGCGTAGATATCTCGTATGCCCAACTTGTCAAGTGATTTAGACAATACAATACTTGAAACTGCCTTGGTCAGGATGTCAGCTAGTTGGTCTTCAGATTTCACAAACGAAACTTCAATAATGCGAACTTCTAACTTTTCTTTGATGAAGTGCCTATCTACTTCTATATGCTTGGTACGATCATGTTGTACTGGATTATGAGTTATTGAAATTGCAGCTTTGTTGTCACAATATAAAGGCATAATTTTAGACTTAAACCCCAAACCTCCTATTACTACTTTCACCCATAACAACTCACATATACCTTGAGCCATTGCTCTGTACTTAGCTTCAGCACTTGACCTTGATACAACCTTCAACTTTTTACTCCTCCATGTTACAAGATTATCACCAACAAAGGTAAAATATCCTGCTGTATAATGCCTGTTAGTATTATCTCCTGCCCAATCCGAATCAGTATACCCCTTAATACCTAAGTGGTCATTCTTAGCAAACATAATCCCTTTTCCTGGAGAGCCCTTCAAGTATCGTAAAATACAATCCATAGCATTCATATGTCGTTCACTTGGGGCATGCATAAACATACTGACAACACTAATAGCATAAGTTATATCCGGTCTCATATGCGATATATAAATGATCCTACCAACAAGTTGCTAATATCTCTCCTTATTAATAGGAACATCACTCAAATCTTCATGAAGTTTGTGATTCTGTTCAATCGGAGTGTCAGCTGGTTTACAGTCTAGCATTCCTAATTTTGTTAACAAATCCAGTACATATTTTCTTTGAGAAAGAAAAATGCCTTGGTTTGATCAAATCACTTTTATACCTAGAAAATATTTTAGTTCGCCAAGTTCTTTCATTTCGAATTCATTGAACAAATATTTCTTAATCTTTCAATCTCAACCTCATCACTGCCAGTCAATATCATATCATCTACATAAATAATTAAAGCAATTACCTTGTCTTGATTATGCTTCAAAAATAATGTGTGATCTGAGTTACTTTGTTTGTAATCAAATTTCTTCATTGTTAGTGTAAATCTCCCAAACCAGGCTCGGGGAGATTGCTTTAAACCATACAATGCTCTCATACCATTATTGATCCTCTTGAATCCTTCGATAGACCCTTCATGTATCCTTTCTGTAGTTCTGAGATACCGGGTAAAAGATCCATATACACCTCTTCTTGAAGTTCCCCATGCAGGAAAGCGTTGTTCATGTCATATTGTAATAATGGCCAGTTTTGATTAGCGGCCACAGAAAGTAACACATGGACAATGTTAATTTTTGCAATAGGAGCAAATGTCTCATTATAATCTACCCCGTACTTTTGAGTGTATCCTTTTGCAACCAGCCTTGCCTTGTATCTTTCTATGGACCCATCTGCTTTGTGCTTGACTATAAAAATCCATCGACACCCAACAATCTTCTTTCCCGGAGGCAATGGAACCACGTCCCAAGTGTAATTCTTTTTTAACGCCTTTATTTCTTCAACCATTGCTTCAGTCCATTTAGTATTTGCTAATGCATCCTGCAACTATCTTGGAATAGATACAATAGATATTTGACATAAGAAAGATTCATACGATTTAGAAATTCTATGGGTGGACACATAATTATTGATGGGGTACTTAGCTTTACTGTTTAGATCTGCTTCATGCTGGGTTTTTGGTTTACCACAATTTTTTCGGGCTGGTAATTGGTAATGTGATTAGTTTGGTTTATTTTTAGATTCGGGTTCAGTTGGTTCAGTTTCAGATTCAAGGTCTGGTTTTGAACTGATATTCAACATCTCATCACTTCCAGTAGATACCTCATCAGGTTCATTAAAAAACATAGTAGGCACAGAAAGTAAATTAGGTTCAAACAATAAATTAGGCTCAGAAAGTGCCTCAGGTGAAGCCTCAAGAGTAGATTGAACGTTGGTTTGTGGAGAGAGAGAGGAGATGTCGCTTGCAGTTTCATTAGGAGGAAATGTAATGGGGACATTATGGCTATTTTCTTCAAGAACACCATCAATATTACCATTTCTATTAATCTCCCCTTGAAGAGAAGAGCTATCAGCAGAAAAACAAGCCACATTCTCATTGAAGGTAACATCCATAGTGACATACATCTTTTTAGTAAGAGGATGATAGCATCGATATCCTTTTTGGTAGATGCATATCCCACAAAAACACATTTGATAGCCAGAGGATTATGAAAGTGTACATATGCAACACAGCCAAACACTTTAGGAAGGAGATTAGAGACAGGAGGCATATCTTTTATTTTGGCTGTAAGAACCTGAGTGGAGTTTGAAAAGCAAGGACACTAGAAGGCACCCTATTGATAACATACATAGTAGATAATAAAGCATCACCCCATAGATTTTTAGGGACATTCTTATCAAATAAGAGAGCATACGTGACTTCTAGAAGTTGGCAATTGCGTCGTTCGGCAATACCATTTTGTTGTGGGGTATTTGGGCAAGAAGTTTGATGAATGATGTTTTGTGTTTGAAAGAAAGTAAAAAGGTCTTTGGTGAGATATTCACCTCTATTATCTGATTACAGTACTTTGATGGTTTTGGAAAATTAAGTATTGATCGTAGTACAAAATTGTTTGATGACAGTACTAACATCACTCTTAAATTTAAGTAAATAAACCCATGTAATTCGGGTGCAATCATCAATAAATGTAATAAACCATCGCATACCATTAGAAGTAAAATGTTGAGAAGGGCCCCATACATCTGAATGAACCAAAGTAAATGGCATTAATGATTTATGATCACTTTTTGGAAACATAGTACAATGACTTTTAGCTAAAACACAAGGTTCACAAGCAGAACATTTAAAGGAAGTACTACACGGCTCAAACAAACTAGGGGAAATGTGTTTTAAATAGCTGAATGATGAATGTCCTAAGCATTGATGCCATAACCAAATCAATTTTTCTTTTTCCAATGCATGCTTACTAGTTTAAAGTGCTACACTAGCTGTCTTTAAGTCCTGATGAAAATACCACAAGTCCTCTCTCTTAAAACCACGTCCAATCTCCTTCTGAGTGCAGAGGTCCTAGAAAAAACAATGGTTTGGGAAAAAATGACAAGAATATGCAGTCATGAGTTTAGAGAGATAATAAATCATTCTCTAAATCTAGAACTAGAAGGACATTAGGTAATGTTATGTTTGGTGTGAGTTGAATGGTACCAATACCAGTAACAACCATTTTCAGGCCATTAGCAGTCCTAACAAAGTCATTGGTGAGGTGTTTTGTAAGGGTGGTGAATTTCTTAGAGTTCTTTGTCATATGATCTGTTGCTTCAGTGTCAAATATCTATGCACTATTACAAATAGAAGCAGAGGTACATAAAGTATAACTAAAGTTACATGTTGGTTCCTCATTGTTATTTTCAGTAGTGGTAGCAAGTGCTGCTTTTTTGTTTTTCCTTTTGGCAATAAGATCATCAGCCCATTCAGGTCGACCATGAGGCTTCCAACACTTGTCAACTATATGATTCTTGCCACAATGAGTGCATTTAATTTCAGTGTTAGTGGAACTACCGGAATTGCCTTCTTTCCTTTTTCGAGCAGCAAAGGCGCTACCACCAGGATTTTCCTCATCTGTCATAGTCTTTAATCAAGTATCCTCTTCACAAATCATAGCATAAGTTTCTAAGACATCAGGAAGAGGATCGGATCGAATGACATGAGCATGAGCGGCATTGAGATAAGAATCTAATCCTGCCAAAAAAATGTAGACACGAAAATTGGTGACAGTTGCTAAGTGAGTGCAGAGATCAACCTCATTCTTGATTACTGGAGGATTGATGGCATCAAGCTCTTACCAAATTGTTTGTAATTCTTCATAGTAAGCTTCAAGACTGCGACCTTCTTGTTTGATGTTAACGGATTTTTGTGTTAACTCATATATTTTTGAAGAATTGTTGCCCAGGGTATAAGTTTTCTCTACAGCATTCCAAATGGCTACTGCAGTAACAAGACAATAAAAAAGAACTCTTACATGCTTCTCCATTGAGTTAAGAAGCTATGTCTGGACCATGCAGTTTTCTTCCTCCCAGGTTTCATAAGCTTCAGCATCAGTGGCGACAGGAGCCTTCTTTGTCCCTATAATATAGCCAAGTTTTCTCTTACTTGCAATGGACATGCGTGCAATACGTGCTCATGAGTCATAGTTAGCACTACCAATCAGTTTTTCAGGAGCAATCCCGAAGTTATTAGATGCTTCACCCACCATATTTTGGAAAAAAAATATAGGATAACAGCGGAAGCATAGTGCAGTGTTGTAGAATAGTAAGAACCTGCAATTCTAGGATTAACAAGAGAATAATTTGTTAGTGGTAGAACTCTGCTCTGATACCATGAAAAACAGAGTAATTCTCTTATGTGTATATTGAAGTAAACAGCTAAGCCTTTAAATAAGTACAAGAGAAGTAGTTGTTATGTACAAGGAAACTACTCCTTATCAGATATACATGAGATGAGCTGGAAACTTTATCTAACTAAAACAGCAAGCTGTTTTAGTTATGTAACAAGCAAACTGTCAACAAACTAAAACAGCAAGCTGTTTAAGTTATGTAACTAAAACAATATGTAACAAATATTAACAAACTATAACTGTACAAATCACGCCAACACCCAGGTGTTTGAATCCATAGATATGAGAAATTATTGCTTCCAATTTTCTTCTTTGAGCTGCTTAAAGGCTTCAGTCAGCTTTTGCAACTCTTCCTTCAGAGTTTGGAATTCAGCTGAAACCACAAAAATTGATTTATTATTATTTTTTTAGGAACAAGTAAATGATCTATCTATATATATAATACTTGAGAGAAACTGACCTTCTTTACGAGCTTTTTCATTCTCAAGAGCTTCTACTATCTCTTTCATTTTTTCATTATTCTTTTGAAGAATCGAGCAATGAAGATCGTAGCTATAAACTTTAGGAAGTAACCTAGATAGTTTGGCCTGCATAATTATTTGAAAGGGCACAAAAATAAAATAAAATAAATTAAAATAAAATAAAAAATCATGTGTTGGGTTATATATGTAAACACCTTATCGGTTTTAACATGGAGAGGATAAAATTTGAATTACCTTTTTCATTTCAATATCGTTTCTGAGACTTTCTATGTAATCTATATTTCGCAATCCAGAATTTCTAGCAGACACTCTATTTCCATGCATTCTACACCAAAAAGAAAAGATAAAGTCTCAAACTATTTTTTTTTCTTTGGCTTTCACACAAAAAATAAAATTTCAAGAAATTTTTTATTTTACTATTAACTATAATACTTAAAAAAAAAACATGTATTACCTCCATGGGAAGCCATAATCTTTCATGTTAGCTGGAAAAAGAAAGAACGAAGGAAAAATTTGAAAGGTAATTACTATGAGCTCAGTTGGCAAGTATAGTATAAGAGAGAAAATGGTATATTTGAGGGTGGCAATGAGGTCCAATTTATATGAGAAATTTGAATTCATATATAGAAAGAAATTCATTAGCAGCGCATATATATATAGAAAGAGTGAGTACTGGGTAGTCAAAGAAGAATGAAAAAAAATCCTATAATACATGGCAAGTGTGAATCTCTTGCAAACAAAAGCCAACTTGGCTTACCAAATAAGGGCATAAATGCCAAATGTGTTTTCTTTTGATATAGATTTCTGTTTCTATTTTTATTTTTATTTTTACGTTGGGGATTTCGGTTGTTAACCTACGTGAAAATTGTTCTATATAAAAATAGAAACACAAACACAAACGATTCCGGGTTATGATTAACCCATATGCACTAATCAGAATTCTTCATCAATAATAAAATTACTACTCATACAGTTTTATATCCATTTCTCATACTCAGCATACCAAATATGTGCATACATAAATATATTGCACTAATATTAGGAAATTCTTGTGGAAGAGCGAAAAGGCGTAAATTTAATTAAGAAACTCAATTTATAATTTTGATTTGAATAGTTTTACATATTTAGCAGTGAAATATATTCATTATTACAAGTAAAGATCACAACGCAATGGTAGACTCAAAAATTGACGAATTCATCACCAAATCCATTTAATATTAATGCATGTTTCAAATTTGTTTATATTTATCACTCTACTACCCATCTCAATCTCAAACTCGTTTATTAATACTAGTAAATATTGTATTCATATAATTATTCATTTAACTAATATATGAATTTAAATTAAAATAAATAAATTTTAATAAAATTGCAACATATAAACAACCAGAAAATTTAAAATCATAATTTAGTAAATCTAGTTTTAAACAAATATTTAATTAAAAACAATTTATAAATTAAAATTTATACATAAATATGATCATAACAAAAAATTAAGGTAAAACTTTCCAATTAAAAAAAAAAGTATACAGTCGAAATTCAACCAATTTAATTTTGAACTCCTAGTTATAAAAAATCATACTTCTGACTTGTAAATTTCTAGATGGGATTTTTTCAACAACATTCAAAACAACAACAACAACAACAACAACAACAACAACAACAATAATAATAATAATAATAATAATAATAATAATAATAATAATAATAATAATAATAATAATATATTTAAAATATTGAGTGCGGTGCCAAAATATCACATTTTAATTGCTTAAGCAACAGTTTAAAATTCTCATTAATTCAAATCTTGTTATAAATAAAAGTAAAATCAGAATAAAATATAGAGAAAAATGAAAAGTATGTTTTCTCTATTATATTATTATGTTTTTAAAACAATAACAATGTGAGTATTTATAGATAAAAAAACTTGATCTATATAGAAAACAAATAAATTCAGGATACAAATGAATTTAAGAAAACAATCAATTAATAAAGGAAATAACCAATATTGAAAGTCATCCAAATAAGATATTTCACAACTCTTCCCCTTGGATGACTATACATTATGAACATGTCTCGTTAAAATCTTGCTAAGAAAAATCTAGTGGAACAAAAACTTAATGAAGGAAAAAGAATACAATATTCATATGTAATTTTCCTCAACAATAGAATGAATCACACTACATCTTTTAATTGGCGCATTTCAATATTGTGCATATATTTCTTGAAAATTGAACTTGGTAGGATCTTTGTGAACAAATCTGCTAAATTATCACTTGAACGAACTTTATAAATATCGATTTGTCATTCTTTTATAAGTTCATGAGTATAGAAGAATTTTGGTGAGATATATTTGGTTTTATCTCATTTGATATAGCCACTTTTGAGTTGTGAAATAGATGCTGCATTATCCTCATACAATTTTGTTGGCTTTTTTTTCACCATCAACCCACTTGTTCCCTTAATATGTTGAGTCATGGTTCTTAACCACACACATTCACGGCTTGCTTCATGGATAGCTAATATTTTTGAATAATTTGAGAAAATAGTAGTGATTGTTTACTTAACAGATCGCCAAGAAAATAATAGTGTCACAATATGTGAAGACATAACTTGTTTGTGATCGAGCTTTATAAAGATCTGATAGGCATCCAGCATCAGCATACCCTATCAATTCTGAATTTACTCCTTTTGAAAAAAATAAATCCATGTTAGAAGTGCTATGAAGATAATGTAGAATATGTTTTACACCATTCCAAGACCCGAAATATTGAAAAATTCCACACCCGAACCGATTTTAAATATTATTCAGAGCCCCATCCGACCAACTCGATTATTTTCGGACCTTGATCCGACCAACCCGAAAACTCCATTAGATTCATATCTAAATGCCAATTCATCTGCATCTTTGAGCAAGAGGTTGATGTCCTTTGTTGGACATTCATCAATTACAAAAAGGGCTTTCCTGGAACAGGGATCAAACGCATAGTATAGGGAAAAATTAGAATCATGACATTTTGAAAGAAATGGGGAGAAAAAGAAAAATTACCCAGTTCGATAACATTCAAATTGAAAACATATAATCAAGGATAATACAAAAATACTGCAACCAAATAAGCTATCTAATAAGGTTTATTAAATAAAATCATTATTTATTAGAGCATCTGACCTTTTTTTGCTTACAAAATAAATATTATACAAACAAAGTTGCAAATTTAGAAGCATGAAAAGAAGATCAAACAATAGAATAGATCAAAAAGTTAACAAATAAAAAAATTACCCATTTTTATCTTTTTTACAACTTAGATAAAAAAAAAGATCAATAACCCAAGATAAAAAATTACCCATTTTAAATCTAATCAAACAACATTAAAAAAAAAATCCTTTTTTCTTCTATACAACTTAGAAAACAAGATCAAAAAATCAATAAGAAAGCAATAGTTCATCTTCTTCAATCACCTAGAAATTAAAAATAAAAATTAAGAAATTAAAGCAGCTTGAGAGAGAAATGGAAACACCGAAACAAAGAGATTTGAAAGCAAAGAGCAAGCGAGTAATGGAAGGAGAAAGGAAGAGAGAAAGAGAGAGATCGATGGAAGGAAGAGAGGGACAGGGAGAGAGAGAGAAGGGTGGGGAATGACGGAGAGAGAGAGAGAGAGGAAGGGGCTAAAATAACAAAAAAAAAATCAGTATATATATATATATATATATATATATATATAGTGTGTGTGTGTGTGTGTGATCGCGGTGGGTTTAGGAGGATTTTAACCCGATCCGAACTCGAAAATTTGCAAATTCTTGAACCTGAACTAATCCTACTAATCCAAATAATTCCACTTGAATGTCTCGGATTGGGTTTTGTACACCCCTAGGCCCAAGATTTTCTCCTTACCATTGATGGTGTTAATTAGACCTCTAAAATCAATTCCTAAGAAGTGTTCAATGGTTTCTTGGTCTCCATCAGATGGGCTTTCGCTGAAGTAGAACACGAATGGGCCAATAATAGGAAAACCAAATTCGGCTAATTAAATCAGGAGTGCTGCGAAATTCAAAAGAAGAAATTCTGTGTCTTTTCTTTTGTAATATTGGAACAATGGATTCCAATCAAACTGAATTGTATGCAGTGGAAAAGGCCTTCACTCACTACAAAAAAAAAAAAAAAGAAATGCAGAATAACAACAAAAATTAACAAGAACAATGAAATTTTCATTGCTAAATGCACCATATAACAATAACATTGCGAAAAAAAAAAAGATTTTCATCTCAATTATTGAAAGAGTTGATGTAAAAATAAATACTGCGACAGTTTATCGAAAACAAAATCTTCTTGTTGCTAATTTTGGTTTGGGTGCCAAAATTTTGGTTCAGAACAATTTAGGAATTACTATCTATCTCATATGTTTTTCTATTAGTTCAGAACAAAAAATATCATCTTTGAACATGGGTCTTCTAATGTGGTGGCCTGGCTCCAAAACAATCAAAATAATAGACCTTGAAAGCTTTTCAACATTTTCAGCAATATAGACAAGTTGGTTTTCTCTCTCTCAAGAGTTTCTTTCATCCATAGACCAAGGGATTTTTTTTTTTTGGCTGATTCTTTTGCTAAACAAGGAGCTCCTAGACAATCAGACTTGGTGGCGTGGTTAATTTAAGTACGCTCTGTATCTCAGTTTTCATTTGATTTATCAATATATATATATACATATATATATAAACCCCTTAATCATCAAAGTGCTTCTTCGGATGCCGCCAAAGCACTCACTTTTATCTTTTCCTCTAAGTACTCTTCTCACGTATCTTTCCAACAAATTGGATCAATCTCTTGCTTCAGGGATCTTCCAACTCTTTTGTCATTTTCAACGTTTATTAGTTATAAAAATGTATGTTTGTTCTTCCTATTGATTAGAGTTTGAATGTTACTCATGTTTAAAAACGTAAACTTAATTAGATTAAATTCATTTCAATATTTTACGAAAAACAAAATAACTTCATTTTGACCTCTTTAAAAGTAAAATTTTGTTTCATTTCTGCAAATCATATGGAGCTAACATGAGGTTGATATGAACTGTCAACTCCAAGTTAGCATTTGAATGCCAGACCAACATAAAAATTAAGGGTTAAGGGGAACATAATCCCACTTCTTAAAAGGCTATATGAAAAATAATGGCAAATACAAAGAGCATTGGAAAAGAAAAAAGTTGAATATAGAAGGCCAACTAAAAAAAATGACAAATACAATAAGCAATACTTCTAATATTTTTGTCAATAATTTGATTGGCTATCAGAGGTCTAGTTGGAATAAAATGTGTTAATGTATGAGAAAGCGTAAGTGCAAATTTAGATATTGCTAGTTCATATGTCCAACTAATTCGCTTCGAGTTGCGTCGGTCATTATAGAGTAAAACTATTTTAATGTTTTTATTTGCAAAAACTGAAATCCAATACTTTATTTAAATGAAAATAAAAAAAAAATGTGTCGACCACTTCACTAAAGTTAAAATGCAAATTTTTTACTTTTTGCTGTTAAATTTCTGAACATTGAGTCTTCAAAATTTTTATTATTTTTTTTTATACTTGAAGTTATAATGCGAAAAACGTAAAATTGAACTATATGTTCCATTTGACACGTTTTTATTATTTGCATTAACACTTCAATTTGATGTGCCATTGTATATTTTTTTTTTCAATTTTTAAGTTAACCACCATTCTCTATTATTACTTGAATTTCAAATTAGAAAATATATTAATAATGGCACACCAAATTAAGGTTGATGCGAATATATAAAAAATGCATAAAATGGGATATATTATTTAATTTCACGTTTTCTGTTTACGAGAGGCTTATTAATGTGTAAAAATTAAAAGTTTAAGGATTTAATATCGTAAAATAAATGTTCAGGGACTTAATAACAAAAACTAAAAAAAAAATTAGGGATTTATATATGCTTTTTTGGTATTGAATTAAATATTTCTATTATTATTAGTTTTTTTTATGGTGTTTACAGAATAAAAATGCAATAATAAAATAAAATTGGAACAAAGCAAAAGGTCCTATACCGAATATATTTCCAACCCATTTACGCAGATAACATACACATCTATTCAATAAATCTTCATTGGACATTATAATTACTTAACAATTTCAATCTCGGAAACTTGCTAATGATACACATCCAATGGACAACTAATGTAGTGTTCATATTGGCTTTTCTTTTCTTTTGGATAAGTTTGACCAATTTAAGTAATAGTTCTCTTGACCAATTTAAACATTAAGTCCTTATTTTGTGGTCAACTTCAAACAAAATAATAGGGTTAGATATGGTAGGTGTTTGGTTGGAGTTAGATTATTCCTCATAAATTAATTAATCCTCTCACCGGGTCTATGCAATGTTTTATATCAAATTAACATCTTTCCAAATTACATACCTAAGACAAATCCAATTTCCTATAAATGTACGTTTGCATGTGTATTTAATAAATTGTTAGGGATTTGTATATCCAGCAATTAATTCTAATTAGCAACGAAATTCATTTCCGTTGCTAAATTTGATTGAATTTTGTTTGGTTAGCAATGGAAAAAAATGGTGGTGTTCCGTTGCTAAAAAAAAGAGGAAAATTTTAGCGACAAAACTTACCCACGAAAAATAGCAACCGAAATTTATGACCATTGCTAAATATGGCAGCATTAGATGGCAAAAAATTTTGGGATGAAATTTAACAACGAAAACAAATTTTCGTTGCTATTTAGCAACGAATCTAATATTCCGTTCCTGAATATGGCGACATTGTTTAGAGGGAAAATTTTGGAATGATATTTAGCAACGGAAACATTATTTCGTTGCTAAATAGCAACGGATAATAAATTTTCGTTGGTATTTTGATCCCCAAAAAGGAGAAAAATTTTGGGTCCAAAAATAGCAACGGAATAATAAATTTTCGTTGGTATTTTGATCCCAAAAATGAGAAAAATTTTGGGTTCAAAAATAGCAACAGAATAATTTTCCGTTGGTAAAATTGCAACGAAATTAATATTCCGTTGGTATTTTAGGTCCAAGGAGATGAAAACAATTTCGGACCAATTTCCGTTGCTAAATTTGCAACGAAAAGTTATTCGGCTGCAAATTTGCAAAAAAATTTTTAAATCGTTGCTAAAATTTATTTTCTATGAAAAATAGCAACGAAATTTAGTTTCAGTTGCTAAAATACCAACCGAATTAATATTCTGTTGCAAATTAGCAACGAAATTTATTTCCGTTGCTATTCTTACTTAACCCTAGGTATAAATGCTGCCTCTTTTCCTTTTTTTTTTGTTTTTCCTTTTTGCGCCGCTTGCCTCCCTCCTCTCTCTCTGGCTCTTTACCCTTTTTTCTCCTCCCTCTCTCTCTCTCTCTCTCTCTCAGATTTTGAAGAATTTCAACATAAAGATGGTGCAGATCTGAGGTGGATTTTTTTGCCATACATTAGTTTGGTTTGCTGAAGAAACAAAAGAGAAAAGGAGATGGCAATTCCGTGAAGGTATGGAATTTAATTTCTAAGATTTTTGTATTTAGTGTCTTGCTTTTTGTTTGGGTTTTGAGATTTTAGTTTGATTTTTGTATTTAGTGCAAATGACCTTTAAATTTCCAAATGGACATGTTAATTCATGTTTTACATGTAACACCCGATAGCCGGACATTGGTCCGAATATCGGTGTTACTCTACATTACGGTGGTCCATAAATTATTATTAAATTATCCATCGATAGCATTCAATACTTTAACCATTAAGCTGTGGGTCCCACATTTTAAAATATCTTATTAATTAATCTATAAAAAATTTGGGCAGCATAACGGCTGAAACCCAAATTCTACCTTTCTGCAATAGTCAAAAAAACACTCCCAAAAGGTTCACAATATCCAACCCAACCTCCACAAGATCAGCCAAATACAGAACAACAGTCATTTCCAATAAGTTTACATATAACCATACATACATACAGTACATAACATATGTATAAGTCCAAAACTATATACAGTCCAAAAACTAGCCATGTTGTCCTACAAGGCAACATTTATATGTACAGTCTCCACAAAATCACAAAAAATGCTGGATCCTTCTAACACTAATTTTCTTCCAGCACGAACTCAGTCTCCATCTCCTGCGTGCAGTACAAAACCACACGCTAAGTACAAAAGTACTTAGTGGTGAACATAAACTTGAAACCCCAGAATTTCACTAC